>APFE030490985.1:0-41889 GCA_000404065.3 Pinus taeda | reverse complement strand
CAAGGCAAAGGTTGTAAAGTTCTTCTTCTTTTGAATTAATACAATCAGACTCATTTTTCTCAACAAGTATCTCATGTTATTTGTTTCATGGACTCCTTGACTTTCATGTTAAATATGTTTTATAATATTGACTTTTCAGGTGCTATTTAATTTGTTTGCCTTGTTTGTGTTTGCAGGTTCGCGACAAAGGAGCTCATTTGGATCAAAGAAGCGAGGGCATCCCCAAACTTGCGTTGGACATAAGGTAGGCCTTAAACACACTTGTTTTCCATTATTTATAAAAGCATATTTAGAGAAATATAGTGTCTGGTTGGTTTGCTTGTCATTAGGTCTTCTTTAGATTCTAGGAAGGTCTATCTTGTCCGCAAGATCGACTCATTCCGTGTGACACCAACCTTTACCAATGACTGAAAAACTACTAGATACATGCAACAAACAACTCATCCTAGCCTTTAGGGGTCGAGTTCATAAGTTTAGGAGCTGTTTCAACAAGATCTAAACTAAGAACTAAAAAGTAGGCAGTGGAACAACTTGCCTCTAAAAACTAGGAAACTGATTCATTTAGTTGCAAACTACCTTTCCATGATGAATCTACCTCCATGAGTAAAATTTTAGCATATTTACATCAAATCCATAAAGTTACATCAAATTGCATCATTAGTTTGACTATGAGGAAGAGAAAAGTCAAACTGAGAAAAAACTAGGTGAAAAACAGAGTTTTTTGGGCAAAAAAGTCAATTTTCCATCATGTGCGTTGTGCCTCTGTCCCTATGCGCTGCGCCTGTTTGCAGCTGATTTTGGAAGCCTTCCCATGCACCAAATTTCAAGTGGGCTTGTTGGAAAGGTTTGTCTATCTACTTTCCAGAACAGGTGGAATTTCTGAATTTGGTATCCATTTGCCCCTCCAAAAATGTGTTCTCCCAACATTGCTTCCTATGTGGCCAAAAAGGGGCAGAAAGGGCATTTTTGAGGTGTTTTTGACCCTTTTGGAAGCTCAAAACTTGACAAAATTTCTTGGCCATGTGTAGGTATCCATATTTTTGCATTAGGAATCCAAAAATGTTGAGTTTTCCTCCAAAGGAGGTCCCTAGCAAAAGCGCGCGCCAGGTGGCGCGGCACACCAAGCAGAAAAACTTGTTTTTTACTCCAAAAATTCAAAATTGACCAAAAGTGTTCCAAATTTTTTGAAATTTGGACTAAGTGTCCTGCATCAAGTGCTGTGTTGGGCTAAGGAAGCCTCAGCCAAGATCTGGAGCTTGTCTTGCTCCTTTCTCTTCCTCAATGCTTTCCTCAACTTAGCCTTCAAAGTCCTAATTCTCGCCTTGCAACTTTTGTTTCTTGCCAAATAATGATAGGCCATGTGCCTCAACGTATTTTTCTCTTTATTGGCCTTCTCCAACATCTTTTCCAAGTTCATGTTTACTTTCTCAAGCCAAGATTCACGATAAGCATTAATTTCTTGTTCAAGTGGTGTCAACTTGACTTTCCTCCTCTTGGCAGCTTGCTGGTTTTCTCTTATGTTTTGGAGTTCCATGATGGTTTTTTGATCCTCTAATTGTTTGTTCCTCTACTCAAGATATTTGATTATCCACTTGGCTCTTTCCAGGTTGAGAGACAAGTCATGAATGCCAGCTTGCTGTTCCTGAATGATCTCCTTGAGCTTTGAGCTTTGGGAGCCCAAATCGGTGTCATCATCCTGAATGAGAATGAAATATCTTTCTTGACCTTTTGAAGGCCCCTCATCATGCAATGGCTTCTTACCCTTTTCCTGTACCTAATTTTCTGTTGAAGGAAACGAGATCCCTTCCACCTCGGGTGGAGATAGTACTCGTTTTGCTGCTGCAAACAATCTCCTTGTGGCCTTTTGGTAAGTGACAAACACTGGCACACTGGTGGTTTGAGGCTCATGCACCTCTTGCTGATGTGAAGGCTCTCCCACCTCATGAAAAAATGGTGGGGGTACTTGAGAGCCTGTGAAGACCTCATGTGAAGTGAAATCCTCCCATGAATCATTCAGTAAACTAAGCTTATGCAAAACCACAATTTTGATTAATGCAAAGTGATAGATGTTGTTATACTGCTGATGAGGAGGTTTCCTTTGCACTAATGTGGTCATTTTCTCGATATTCCAGCATATGAAATAGGGAAGGTTCATCATCCTCACCCTAGTGAAATGCATTAATAATCTGATGTGGTAGGCATACAGGTGAGAAAATCTACCTTCACAACTGAAATATTTAATTATGAGCTTCATCAATGGAGCATATGTGTCCTGAAGATACCTGAAAGGGAAAAATCTACTAATCTGCCTCTTTAAACTAGCCTTGATATAAGGCTCATAATGTTCCCTGTCCACCAGTTGTCCCTTGTTCCACTACTCACCCACATTCGGAATACCGGTTGCTTGAGCTATAGTCTCAGGTGTAAAAGTGAATGCCACACCTGCCAAATTGACCTGACCATTGTGAATATGGAGCACAAAAAGTCTGGCAAGCTCATGGTGGTATTTTACTCTTTCCACCATCTCACAAAAATGGTAACAAGATTGATGTTGGAAGCATGTTACAGCAAGAGGGCAAGCCAACAACTCAATATGTGTAGTAGGCTCCTCCCGGTTATGTTTTCCACGCTTATGAGGTCTCCTTGGTGCATGAATTTCTTTGGAGGAGTCACTAACTGTTTCCTCATTTCTGTCATAAGAAGAATTTGACTCCATGTTTGCCAATGCTTGATTTTCTTAGATGAATATGAAGAGATTTTATAGTGTCAATAGGTATTTTCTGCTAAACGACAGGGATTGATGATATAGACTGTGAAGGGACTATGAATAGGGGGATTGGGATGCTGCTTGTAGGGATATTGGAACTTGAAGGGTTTAGGAAATGATATTTAGGGTTTAAGGATATTAATTAGGGTTTGGGATAAGTGAAGGTAGGGATTAGGGTTATTAATTTTAGGGATAGGGGGAATAGGTAAGTGTAAGTGGAAATGGAAAAAGAGGTTAATGAAATGTAGTGAAGGAGTGAAAATGGTAGGAGTGGGATTTAGACAACAAAAATAGTAATTTTCAAACCCTGGGCAGCTCTTTTAACTAACTGTGCAAGGAACTAGGGTTTAATTTTTTCCTTATTGAAACACCATAAACACTAAAGGAAACTCATGCATTGGCCATATGGAGGTGTTGGCTTACTTGTGAAATGAGGAATTTACGATTTTGAAGCTTTAGAGGAAGATCTGGATGAATTTCGGGCCTTGAAGACTAGTGTGTCGCACCCACTCACAGGTGCGCCGTGCCTCACTAGTGCATTGCGCCAGTTAGAAGTTTCAGCGTAAATCCTATTCTGTGTGCGCCGTGCTGGCCAAGTGCACAACGCCTTGACCCAGGTGCGCCACGCCTCGGAATTTCTCACTGTTTGCAGCCAACTCACTCCTTTGGCTCCAAAAACATGATTTAGCACTTGCTCTTTCTCCTTTGGCACATAAATGAGCTTCTTTGACATGAAAAGACTTTATATACAAATGATTTTAATTTTTCACTTATGAAAACCCACTTTCCTAATGTTTGTCTTTCACTTTCTTTTTCAAACTCTATTTTGGGCAGTTTGTCTTACTTTTTGCCTTTGATGGACTAAATGCTTTGAAATTTTGTTTCTTTTACAGGAACTAGATTGCAGAGGCTTGGTAAGGTGACTAGGGCTGCCTCTTGAAATTATTACATATAGGAAAAATGAAATTACATGAAATATAAAAAACTCTGTTTTTCCTCAAAACAGGGTTTTGAGGAAAAGTCAATCACTGAGCATGTGTTTATTGAAATTTTAATTGCTGAGAATTTATTTGACCTCCTCATGTGCCTGCTGACCATTATTGAGATTTTACAAGACCTTATTGACAAAACCCTAAACCTAATGAGACCTAAAACCCTAAAAAAGACTTTTACAGATGTAAAGGCAAAAATCACTGCAAATGAACTAAATGTATAAAGATGGGCTAGCAGGTAAAGATCATGAGGGAAAATTTATAATATGCCACTACCATCAGATGATCCATGACACTAATGGAACGTAGCTGATCGGATGAGACACCTAACATGCAATGCAACAAGAGAATTTGATCACTGATGGAGGGATGAAGATACCGACACTAACAAATTAATTTTATGTGATTGTGCTAAAATCAATGCATCTAGAGCAAGAAATCAAATAGGATTAGAAATTGACATCCACATTGAAATCAATGCATCTAATGAAAGTAATAAAATAGCATTAGAAATCAACAACCACACTAAAATCAATGCATCTAGTGCAAGAAATCAAATAGGATTAAAAATCAACGCCCGCACTAAAATCAATGTGTCTAGTGCAAGCAATCAAATAGGATTATAAATCAACATCTACATTGAGATTAATGCATCTAGATAGGATTAGAAATCAATGCATCTAGTGCAAGCAATCAAATAGAATTAGAAACCAACAACTACGTTGAAATCAATGCATCTAGTGCAATCAATCAAATAGGATTAGAAATAAAAATCTACAATGAAATCAATGCATCTATTTCAGTGGATAACATTGTATCTCACCCTCTCAATCTCATCCATCTGGCTCTATCTCCCCATATCTCTCTCTCTCTCTCTCTCTCTCTCTCTCTCTCCGTCATCTATATTTATGTCTCCTTCCATATCTCCTTTCTCTCTTTATTTCACCCCCAAAACACACATTCTCTCTCTTTCTATATTTATTTATATCTCCCTCCCTCTGACTCTTTGTCTCTCTCTTATTTTCTTTCTCCCTCTTCCATCTATATCTCTACCTACCTCTATTTGTCCTTCTTTGTATTTCTATCTCACTCCCAAACATACACATTATCTCTCTCTCTCTCTCTCTCTCTCTCTCTCTCTATTATATATATTATATATATATATATATATTATATTATATATATATATATATATATCTTTCCTTCCATCTTCTCTCTCCCTCTATATTCTCTTCCCCCCTCCCCTATCTTCCCCTTCTCTCCCTCTCTCTATCCTCCCACTCTACTTTCTTCCTCCACTCTCTCTCTTCATCTCTCCCTCTCCACTCCTTCTCTCTCTCCCTTCCTCTCTCCCTCCATCTCTCTCTCTCTCTCCTTCCTCTCTCCCCCATCTCTTCTCCTCTCTCTCTCTCTCTCTCTCTCTCTCTCTCTCTCTCTCGTCCCTCCTCTAATCTCTCCCCCACTCTCTCTCCATCTTTCCCTTGTCACTACCTCTCTCTATATGCTTGGTAAATACTGAGTTATGATGGATCTAGACTAGTTTACTTAATTTTTATGATTTTTTAAAATCTTGACAATATTAGATATATTATTAGATAGGTGTTTTGATGTTTATTAGTTCATTTAATTTATATAACTATGCTAGTTTACTTTTAAATTTAATGATTTAACATGAACATCTCCCTATACTAAATTGTAAAACATCTCTTAACTCAACCAATTTTAAACAAAGAATTAAAACCAAACCCTTCATCATAAAACAAAACAAAAAAAAAAAAACAAAAAAATCCAAAATAATTAAAATTTACATCATAACTCTAATATTACATCTTAATCTTGAATAAATATACTTATAGGGGTCACTTTTGTAAGAGTAAAATTGTAAATGTGTAGACTCACTGGTGGTTAGAATTCACCAATATAGGTTATAATGTTTTATGAAGTTTTTCACAAATTATAATTTCTAACTTGAGTAGGAGGGACTAAGTTGTTATGCACCACTTGTTTTAATGTATATGGTAAAATGAATCTTAATTTATAACTGCTATTTATATGTGATATATTTTAATATGATGTGTATATTATGATTTTGTTTTATTAAAAAAATCATAATTTTATTTATAAAAGAAAAATTACAATATAATAAATTCATGAATTTTAATATTTTGATCATTGTGAGTTGATATGTAGATGTTAAATATTAAATGTTTACAAGCATTTACACCTACACATATCCCCTCTACTTTATATTATGTTTTAATTTTTTGACTAGGCCTGTAATAGCCCTGGTTAAAAATCCATGTAATAAAGTTGATAAAGGCAAAAATAATACCAAATTCATGGGGCAAGTATTCCAAAATAAATGTTGGGAAAAAAATCTTAGTGGGTGTTCATTTGGTTTATTATGGCTAAGGGGAAATTGACAAAGGCAATGGAAAATGCTTTGAAAAGGAAAGCAAGCATTAATTGGCATTTTATTTATGAAGATAAAGGAAAATAGGAGAAAAGGAAGGTGAAAGGTCACAGGTTGCATGTAAGGAGGAAATTGAAGAAAATAGAGGCCTCAATCATAAAAAGGCTTCTGAGGATCAGTTCACAGCCTTTTTTAGTTCAATTTTGGAGATATATTTCTATTCTCTCTCTCTCTCATACTCTTGCACACTTAGAGCATTCCTGGAGCACTCTAGAATTGGATAAAGGAAAGAAAATGAAGGACAAGGAAGCTAAGCAAAGAAAATATCAATCAAGGAAGAGTTGGATCAAGCGGCTACAACGTGATTACTTGGAGGTATCGAGTTACATGTATGATTTCCTTGCTAGTTTTGGCATGCATGGTACATGCATGTGTGTATTTGGTTCTCTTGCTATCATTGGCATGGCTTTTTCCATGCATGACAACGGTTTTCATCCTTGACTTTCCATTTCCAAATAGTCATGGTGTGATGGGTTTCTTTCATTTGGTTGAGTTAAATTGTCGGATGGTTTTGGAACAGGGTGAGGTAATCTCAGGAAAAATCCCAAGGGCCTAGAAATCCCTTGACCAGTAATGGTGAGATAAAGGGTAAATCCTTAGGGTGGAGGCGTGAGTGTGATACACGGTAAATCTTGGTTGTATAGATGAGGCTTTTTGGCCTAGGAACCCCTTAACCAGAAATGGTAGGATACATGATAAAGCCTGAGGAATCCTTGGTTGTTTTGTTGTGAGTCCCACATTCATGCTTAGAATATGACACAGAGGTGATTAGCTGAAAGAGAGATTTGGTTCAGCACAATCTATGATTGGATGGTACATGGAAGTCCTTGACTTGGTTGGATTTACATATTATAATAAGATCTTTTTTCCCTCTTGTATTTCATGAGTATTTACACTTTTTATGATGTGCCTTTGATAGTTGTTCTATCATTGTTAATATTATGGTTATATGTTGGTTATAAGCATGGTTTTATGACAAACTTTAGTATCATGTTTTGGTTAGTAAATGAATTATTAATGAATGCATGACCTAATATATGATATTTCAGCTATTGTGAGAGGGCATTAGACCTTCTTGATGGTTCTTAGATAAGTTTGAGATCCCTATGTTTAGACATGCAAGTATGGCCTATAGATCACATGTTCATGATGTGTTTGACAGAATGTTTGTCATGGTTAGGCTTGGTTAATGCAATATCTGATCTAAGTTCATATGGAAGGTTTTTTCCCTGTGTCATTTATCATTTTTTATAGTTTCACTAAGTTTTAGGCAGTGGTCTGGAGACTAGCCCTGAAAAAGTGCCTCATATCTCATGGTCACAGGCATAGAATTGGGTGAAAAAAAGGTAGTCACTCCCTTACTGACTTATGCATGTGACTGGAGGGTCATAGTCAAATTTCTATAGTGTTGTGCTAGCGTATGGGAGTCCAGGACATTGAAAAAGAGACTTAACTCAAGGTTTGGGAACCTGGAAGGGTGGTTTAGCCCTTGGGGGTCATGTATCACCTGAGGGAGGACAACAATGTTTTGGTTGTTGATACCACTTCCTTAAGGTGATATAGGAGGTTGAATCATATGATAGTAACTCTTCATCACATATTTACCACGGTGGACCAATGAACTTGGGTAAGTGTGGGAGGAGGGAATTACAGAGTGGTATCAGAGCAGGTTGTGCTCTCTTTGGGTGTTATCTGATACCACACATTAGTATCAGAGCATGGTTCAACACTTGGATTGGATGGGAGGAATGTGTTTTTCATGCATGTATGTAGGTTGTATATGTGCCTATGTATACATGGTGGTGGTCATTGTTATAATTGTGTTGATATGTAGAAATTGTTGATGTTGTTATTGGGATGTGGTTGTCATGAATGCATGTCGGTTATATATGTGTATTTTTCATGCATGTCAACCTTTATATGTTTTTATGAAAGATTTTTTATGGTTATGGTATGAAGTTTATATTTTCATGTAAGATGTCAATATATTGTTATGATTATGATTATACATGTATTGTTGGGGAAAAAAGATTATACATGTATCGTGCTTATCTAGTTGATCTTGCAGATGAGATATCCTCCCCTAAACTATGCTGATGTATGTTGGTTGTGTTTATATTTTGGTTTAGATGACATGGTAAACTTGTAGGGAGAAGAAGATCAAATATGACTAGAAAAATGGTGGATTATAGTTCACAACGCTCTCCCTACAGATCATATGAGAAACATGGCAATGAGTACTCCCCTCACATAGCAGATACTTTGAGGAGTTTGAAGGCATAAATAATAATTTCGGAGGAGGACAGTGACAGGATCATTCAAGCACAATAGAGACTTGCTAGGGTATAGGTGAAATAATAAGAAGTCAATGTAGTTATCCTTCAGACTTGCAGAGACAGGGACCGCTTAGGATCAGCCATGGGTAGGAGGACAAGACTAATGAAGCATATGGTAGCATATCTCATGATGGGTACAGGTTGGGCAAGGAAGATACCATCAAGGATGGTAGATTCTTAGATACACGTGATAGGAGAATCAGTGGACATGAGCTTTAGATTAGTTCTAGTTTGAATAGGTACCATGGCCATTATTGTTATCATCCTTACAGGAGGAGTGGCATGGGATATTTGTTGGATGAGTTCAATAAATCCAAGACACCTACATTTGATGGAGAGTTGAAGAAGTTGGAGGATGTAGAGGCATGGTTGCTTGGAATGAGTATATTCTTTGAGTTGCGTAATTACACATAGAACATGAAGGCTACAATAGTTATTTTCAAAATTAAAGGGAAAGGGCACATCTAGTGGGAATATGTGAAGCATGTAAAATACATATGGACAGAGGATTTGAGTTGGAATGAATTCAAAAGGATTTTTAGGAAGAACTATTTGTCAAAGAGGTACTATGACAGTAAAGCCAAGGAGTTCTATGAGCTAAATATGGGATCGATGAAATATGAGGAGTACATTACTAAGTTCCTACAATTATTGAGGTATGTATTGTATCTTAAGGATGAAAAGGCCAAAGTTTAGAGATTTTTAGTGGATTCCCATTAGCATTTAAAGATCATATTGAGTATGATGAGCCTCGATCATTGGAAGAAGTCATCGGGAAATTAAAACATTGTTAAGATCAATTGAAGTGTAAGACAGAGTCTCAACAAGGTTGGAAAGGGAAAGACAAGACTAAAGGTAAATGGCCACCTAAGTGAACAAGACCTCAAGATGTAGGTGAGAAAGAGAATGGTGTTCCTTACAAGAAGTTGAATGTAGTTGGAAAGAGACATGGGCCATAGCCTAGAGGGCTGTAGAATAAAAGTGAGGATGAGGGACAATTGCAGTGTTGAATTTGTGGAAAGGAGCATCTCAAGAGGGATTATCCATCGTATTAGGATGGTTGGCCTCAAATCTATAGTGATCAAGAGGTGCATATAGTTGGGGATGTTGGGCAAAGCATTCCTCAGATTTACGCAATATTGGATAACAAGCTGGAGGATCATCAGGCATCTATTATTGAGATGGACGGTAAGCTTTGTAATCAAGTTGTTTCTATTTTGGTTAACATTGGATCTAAATATAGTTATGTTAACCCTGACCTGGTGGATAAGTGTGGTTTGAGAAGATAAGTGCATGTAGATTCTTTGTTAGTGCAATTGACTAAAGGTACTAAAAATAGAGTTCATCATTGGGTAAGAGCTTGTGAATTTGAGTCGAATGGTATGCCTACATTAGCTCATCTAAATTAACTTTCGTTAGGATCGTACAATATGCTTCTAAGTAAGGATTGGTTGTATCTTCATTAGACTAAAGTAGATTATTATGACAAGGTCATTGAGTTCTTGGATGACAATGGAGAAAATAAAATATTTGGGTAAGAAGAAAGCAACATTAGTTAGAATGGTTACAGCTATGCAGGCAAAGCACATACACAAAAAAGGGTGTGTGTTATTTCAGGTGCATATTTCTAGTGATAAATGTAAGGATGTTGAGGATGCAAAAGTATTAAAGAGGTACCCAATATTGCGGTAATTTCAAGATGTATTCCCAGTAGATATTTCAGATTTGTTGCCTCACATGGAAGTGTGCTTTTCTATTGAGTTAGTACCAGGAACAACACCAACATCAAAGGCACCATACATGATGAGCACCCCAGAGTTAGTCGAATTGAAACTTCAGTTGAAGGAAATTCTTGACAAGCAATACATTAGGAAAAATGTATCACCATGGGGTGCATCGGTGTTGTTTGTGAAGAAGAAGGATTGTACTCTTAGATTTTGCATTGATTATAGGCAGCTAAACAAGGTGGTAATCAAGAACATGTATTTGTTGTTGAGGATTGATGACTTGTTTGACCAGTTGAAGGGATAAACGATGTTCTCGAAGGTTGAATTGAGATCAGGATATCATCAGGTACGTATTAAAGAAGAGGACATCTACAAGACTAGTTTCTGGACCACGTATAGGCATTGTGAGTTTGTTGTATTTCCTTTCGGTTTGACTAATTCTCTAGCTATTTTCATGTGTTTGATGAATAGTGTGTTGCGTCCTTATTTGGACAAGTTTTTGATTGTATTAATTGATGACATATTGATATATTCTAAGAATGAGGAATAGCATGTCGAACACTTAGCAGCAGTATTCATATTACTTAGAGAGAATTAGTTATATTCCAAGATTAGTAAGTGCACTTTCTTTTAGATAGAGGTACATTACTTGGGGCATGTTGTCTCCTAGGAAGGAATACCAGTGGATCCATAAAACATAAGAGCTATCATGGAATGGGAAGCTCCTAGGAATGTGGATGAGGTCATATCATTCATGAGGCTAGCAGGTTATTATAAGAGGTTCATCAAGAAATTATCTCAGTTTGCCTATCCTATCACATCTTTTCAAAGAAAGGGAAAGAAATTTAAATGGCCAGAGAAATGTGCGGCCATGTTTGAGCAATTGCAATAGTTTCTTACAAATGCTCCAGTTCTAAAGATTGCATATCTAGATCAAGAATTTGTGGTCTGTACAGATGCTTACAAGAGATCATTTGGTGGAATCCTGATGCAGTAGGGGCAGGTATTATGTTATGAGTCAAGGAAATTGAATAAGAACGAGAAGAACTATGTGATACATGATCTTTATTTGGCCACAATCATCCATGCATTGATTATGTGGAGGCACTATCTTCTTAGGAGGAGGTTTGTATTGATGAGTGATCCCAGTGGATTGAGATATTTATTTGACCAACCTAATTTGAATTCCAGGCAAGCTAGATGGTTGGCCAAGATCAATAAGTTTGACTTCGAGATCAAGTACATCAAAGGTAAGTAGAATAGGGTTGCATATGCTCTTAGCATAAGAGTACAGGTAAATCATATAACAACTATGAGCTCATATGGGACAAATTTACAGGATCAGATCTTGCAAGCAGAACAATAGGATGATAGGTATAGGGAGCTTAGGCATAGGTTACAAAAGCAGGGTATAGGTGATCAGGATGTGGACTATC
The DNA here is from genome assembly GCA_000404065.3 of Pinus taeda. Taxonomy (NCBI): domain Eukaryota; kingdom Viridiplantae; phylum Streptophyta; class Pinopsida; order Pinales; family Pinaceae; genus Pinus; species Pinus taeda. The sequence continues at coordinate 30,158 of APFE030490985.1, read as the reverse complement.
ATCTCACAGTGCATGGTTTGGTCAGATTTAGGGATATGATCTATGTGTTGGAAAATAGTGAGCTCAAGAAGCTTATCTTGAGGGATTTCATATTACTCCATATTAAGGTCATTCGGGATATCAGAAGACATTAACAGCGGTGAAGAATTTCTATTATTGGCCGAACTTGAAAAAGAGGTGGCAGAGCTTGTTGCGAGATGTTTGTATTTTCAACATGTAAAATTAGAGTGTAAGCGTCCAAGTGATTTACTACAACTGATTATAATTCCAGAGCTGAAATGGGAGGTCATTTCCATAGATTTCATTACAGGTTTTTCGAGGACACTAAGGCAACATGATTCTATTAAGAACTCTCATAAGAATAGTTGGATTGGTAACCCATCTGTTTAGCACCATTTCATACATAATTTTCACATCGCAAGGCCTTTACTAACAACTATATCTCTCCAGAATATGAGAGTATAATGTTGGCTACACCAATGATTTATAGACACCTTCATCATTGTCTCTTAAGGAATATACCCCACATGTGTTCTCTTAGGGTATGTTCTTCCAAGACTATTCTTATCTTGGATTCCTAATCCTCAAAGAATAGCAGTCTTCTACTACTCTTATCTTGGATGCCCTACCACATCCTCAAAGAGTATCATATGCTAGATGCTTACCCAATCCTCCATTCTTTCTTCCCAAAGTGAATAAATAGTGATGTGTCTATCTCTCCCTCTCATCTAGGGAGGATATACTCATTCCTGTGAAGGAATTTACCCATTCATATAAAAGGAATGTAACCAAGCTCCCCCTTAACCAGGGACTTGCTTCCAATAGATCTTCTAGGTGGATATCATGGGACAATGAGATGCTTGAAGGGCTCCCTCTTTCGATGTCATGAATTTCATCTTCTTTGTTATGGAGCCTTCATATTTTTGGGGAATTTTTGTAGGGCATTGACCATGCATCACTTTCATTCACGAATCATGTCAGTCATGTAATCCTTTATTTCATTGGATGGTGATACATTAGTCCATATATGGCTTTCCTTCATATATCTACCTTCTCCACATTAACGTTCTTCAGGATCTTTCATCCCAGCACATGAGTACCAGTTGTAGGTTACATCCACAACCCTTCCTTTGGTAGCCCTGTATTATCCCATCCAGATATTGTTCAAAAATAAAAATTGAAAATAAAATTAACATTACCTTTGTGATGGCCTTATATCACGACATATGTGTGTTGCCACATCAACATCCTACATACATATTGACACATATCCAAGACATATAATGTCAAGGGTCTCCTCCTTTTCCAGACTACATTAGATTCTTCATACCTTTTCCATGTAGATGTCAGAGTCAATCCTTTTATTCATCATATGTTGATTTCCTTTTCTATGTGACCATAGTTACATCTTTCACGATTTATCCTTACTTCCTTCACATATTTCTCCCCTGGAACTTCTATCCATAGTTCCTTGATTTTTGTCAACCACCTCATATTCTATAAGATGACTTATTATGTTGATTTCATCTAGTCAAAATATGAACCATGCCTTCATGCATCCTTCCAAAGGAGAAGATCCATTGATCATGCTTAAGAGGTAGAGAATTTATCCCTGTTAATTGCAACTATATGACTTATTTTTTGCATACATACCTCATTTGTTCCTTTTGGTCATCTAGACTTCCTTCATCAACTTCCTTGATTGAAATTTATTCAATCATCTTGACTTGCTTCACTTCTTTGTCATCATACCATCATCCCATGAATCCCATACAAGGTGAAATTCTCATAGAGACACTTTATTCTTCCAATAGATGAATCTTCCAACGAAAATTCCAACTAAGGATCTTGGTCATCCTCATCTTGAAAATTCTCCTTTTGAATAATGTATGATGAGATTTATACTAGAGGATTTTCTTGTATCCATAAATTCTACTTATGCTTTTATTGAGGTTACCAAGAGTTACTTCTTTCTATTGGTGATTTCCATGGACTTATACTTCAACTATATTTCAAGCTTCTTATGACAATGTCACGAGCTCTTGCTTAAATCATATGCTTTTATGATTTCATCTCGTAACATGATGCATCCTATCACGTTTCTAATGTTTTTCTACCATGATAGCTATACTTTACAAAACTTTGAAACAAAAACATGAAAAGAAATGGGTGAAGAAGATTATCTCAATCATAGTAGAGATATTTTACTTCTTCCTTCTTGGATTTATTATTTCCAGTTTCTTCCACTTCTTCAGTGATATGAGCTTCTTCTCTTCCTCTTTTTCTATTGTACTTATTGAACTATGGACAATCCCTCTTGTAGTTCCCATATCATGATAGCCATAGCATTATATTTTCGACATACTCTTCTTTTTCTAAGGACTAAAATTCCCTTTTCTCTTAGCCATGGAAGCAAATGCTTGAGCTTGCTCATTTGATCCGACATCATTTTTTTCTTTCAGCCTAATTTCTTTGATTTTGCGTAATTACAACAATTCATTGAACCTAGTGGCTTCCTTCTTTCCATAGATGCTTAATGTGAAGTTGTCGCATTCCTCTGGTAGTGCATTGAGCACTATGGTAGTCATTTCTATGTCAGGCATTATTTCTCCCAACTCTTGGAGTTTGTCTCTTATTTCTGACACCCTCATAAAGTATGAGGCAATTGCTGCTTCACTTGATACCTTCATCTTGTAGGTTTCTTGTCTTAATGATATCACTACTCCAACAATACTTACAGAGAATAATTCTACCACTTTGTCTTATATCTATTTTGATGTGTCCAACTTTGATACATAGGGTATGCAGGTATATTTGATGGATTTAATGAGGATCCTTTGATCCCTTACTTCCCCTTTCATGTACTTTGGAAGTGCTTGAGCTTCATCCTTTTGAGGTTTACTGGTTGAGCCTTAACATGTTTCAAACTTTCATTTTCTATGAGGATCAAATCAATCCTCTTCTTCCATGCAAGAATGTTTGATGACCCACCCAACTTGGTTCTCTCCTTGCAAAAATACATTTTGATAGGTTCAGATGTGGACATAAAGATACTTTGAAGATACTCCTTGATGATAATATCTTCAACTTGTTTCCTTCTTGATTTTGGTGATGAGATTGAAAATACAATATTCCTTCTTGAAGAATATGTATTCCTTCAACTAGTGATCCTTGACTTAAAGAGAGGGAGAAATCCTTGAATTCTTGATGATGGCAATAGCTCCTTTCTTCTTGCTTCCCTTGGATGAATAGACTTCAAGATGCTTCAATTTGTATATTGGAGGTAGGGTCTTTTGAGATCTTCTTCTTCGAGGTGATGATTGAGCGAGGTTCCCAAGAATGCTTCAAGTATAGAAGCCTTCTTTGAATGAACTAGGGTTTTTAAGATTTTCTTTAGTGACTTCCTTCAAGATGATGAGTTACTCCTTGTTCTTGTAGTGATTTTGAGGTGAGATGTCCTAGATGATAAATTGTTTTGACACTCTTCTAATGCTTCGGCCCTTGAATGTCCTTTATTGATTTTCTCTTCCTTGACTTGTCACCTTAGCTCTGATACCATGTTGAGAAATCTCGGGGCAAGAGGTGTAAGTGATTTCTCTTCTTATTGATAATTGCTTGTGATGTATTTTTACTTTTCTTGATTTAATTATTCTTTTCTTTATTATAATTGGTGTTCTCATCATCAAATAGATACCAAAACATAAATAACAATGGTACAAAGGACACAAGATATAGGCGATCATCCAGGGCCAAAACCTCTCCAAACTTGAGAGGAAAACCCACAAGAATTCTTCTTCTTATAAAATCTTTAATTGACGAATACCAATACCTAGACGTTTGACACAAACCCCTTCAAGACCAATTCAATGCCTCACCTTGATGAGCTTCCTTCTCACAAGGTCAACTTTAGTCAAACTTTCTTTCCAGTAGCAACAAATTCTCTTTTGAACTCTTTTTCATACGTGCAACGACTTGATTGTAACTCGACTTTACTGCATAAACCCTAGTCCACACGTGTGAAAGAGAATATAGAGAAATCATCCTCCTTTCTTCTTTGCTTGGCAAGATACTTTTTCCTTAACACTTCAGCCTACAATATGATCCCTTTGCTATCCAAGTTCAGTCTTCTAGAGTGACTGTAATTTTCGGTCTTCTAGAGTGATTGTAATAAGGTCTAGAGCTCTCTAGAATAATTTAAGTATGATGAGTTGGCTTGATTCATATATAATGTAATATAACAAATATGCATATAGTTGAAGGAGTTGGATACCTATAGGATAGTGGAAATATTCAAGGTATTAGGTTTTATATTTTTTAGGAATGGAGGATACAAACCATTCTTTTGTGGTTCAAGTAATTCCACATTATTTATATTATATTATTGTTGTGAATTGAATGGGCGTACAAAATTGAAAGATCGAATTGTATAATTATTTACGAGAAGTGGTTAGTATCATGTAGCCATTCACTTTGAAGACATTGGAAAAATGCTCTAATTTTTGTTCTAGGTGTTCATGGTTCGAGACTTTGATGACCCTTATTACTAAAATGTTTATTATGCCAATTTTCTATGTGAGATTGTGATCAGAATCAACATGTAAATATTTTTCTGTATATGTTTTCTTTCTATAGACAATTTGGGATAAGGATCCATCATTATTCCTTGTGATAAGAACATCCAAGAATAATATATGATTGTTTTCTTCTATTTCCATTATAAACTTTATGTGATTGGATATGTTGTTTAGATGGTTGAGTTCTTCTAGACCTTATTTTCCATGTGGGCAATTGATGTTGCTGTCATCAATAAACCTTTTCCACCATTTAGATTTAAGTGAAAAAGATTCCATAATAGTGCTTTCAAAATGTTCCATGGGTATATTAGCCACTAATGGAGAGAGAGGTGATCCCATTGCAATTCTTTCAATTTGTGTATACAATTATTCTTTGAAGTTGAAAAACATTAATTGTCTCCATTAATATTGCAATTTCAATTATATCTATTATATCCTTGATAATCAAAATTACCTATTTTTAGATACTTTTGTAAACCATGTAAACAATGATATCACATCAGCGTCCTTCTTTAGTGAGTGTTAAGATCTTTCAATTGAGAAACCATGTGGTAGAATCTTTAACCCATTATTAACAGTATTGTTAAATGCTTAAACTTCTTGGCAATAAATTCTGCCAAATAATGCTATGGTGTGAACAATGGGTCTAATAAGTGCACTTCTTTATGAATTTTGGGTAAAACCATAAACTTGGCACCTTCGTGGCTAATATTACATCTCTACAGTTTTGCTCCTCTAATAGTATATGCACATATTCATCATCTCTACAGTTTTGCTCCTTAGTATATGCACATATTCATCAGCCACGTTCATGGGGAGGTCATTAACTATTCGAATAATATGTGCACCACCCACCCTCATTGGGAGGGAGGTCTTTGATTGTGTTTTCCATTACACAAAAGATTTTATGAATACTCTTTATTTTAAATTTCTTATACATATTATAGTTACTTTATAGCGATGCCTATCCTAATACACCACGCACCACTGAACGAAGTAAACCATTTACCTTTTACCTTGTGAATCCATCCACGACGAAAAAAATATATTTAACAACTAAGCGTGCACCGGAAGAAATGAATCTCATATAAATTAAGATTTTATATTATTATTATTATTATATATTTATATATAATATATATAATATATGGTTGTTAATATTTTGTATCAGTTATTAATAATTAGTTGGTCTTATTATTTATTATATTATAATTAATATATATTAATAATATGGTTGTTTAATTTTATATAATATATTTAATAATTTAGTTGGTCTATTGGAAAATGGAATTGAATATATGTTTGATAATAAGCTTATCTATATATCAAAATATGCATGTGCTAGCTTATAATAATGAAGTAAATTATTTACCTTTTAAATCCATCCACAGGAAAAAAATATATATTTAACAACTAAGCGTGCAAGGGAAGAAATGAATCTCATATAAATTAAGATTTTAACGGGCGGTCAACCCAAATAATTTGTTAAACATTTGAAGAGTTTTACTTTTAATAGTTGTTTATAGTGAAATTTTTTGGAGATTTCAGTGATTAAATTTGGTCGAAAAAATTGAGGTTAAATCTTGATTTATATTATTTAAAATTGTTTTTAATTGCATATTTGGATTCAGCACCCTGAAAAACCCTTGGGACGGTTTGATTGTACGAAAATTAGCTATCAAACCTGGGATTCCAATAAATTGTTACCGGATTTTGACAAAAAAACCCACTTAAAAACTCTTTAAAAACAACTCCCTTTTAATAAATCAACGAATAATATAATACGTAAAAATGCAGTGGACTTCGCCAATATTTCTTAAACATTTCAAGAGTTTTACTTTTAATAGATCATCGAATAATATAATACGCAGAAATGCAGTGGCCCTTCGCCAATAATATGATAAGCATAAATTTAGTGGCCCTTCGCGAATAAATATTTCACACGCAAATGCAACGACCATGAGTGGTGTTTTATTTAATATATAATTAATAAAAAACAAATAAAATTATCTCCATCTAAGTGCCCATGGACTTTGATCAATAAAAATTAAACCAGACAGGAGGCATGAGTAGTGTATTATTCAGTTAAATGATAATTAAAAAAAAATATCTGAAACGCACATACCATCATAGGCGGTGTTCTATTTAATATATAATTAGAACACAAAAAATTCAATTAAATATTTGAAACGCATGGCGTTGTTTTATTTAATATATAAGAAATAACGAATTACTCAAATAATTTTCTTGATATAACGTGAATCGAACGTGGGTCGCTGGCAACTTGCTAGGCTGATCCATTTTTTTGCCTGGTTCACGGTTTGAAGCATGGCACACACATTTTCTATTCTTGTTTTTTGTTTATCTGTGTATCACTGGCCACCGGATCGGCCTCGGCCACTTCATCTCTGGCAGACATCTATAATGATATTTTCATAGATCATTGTGGCCCGGATAGAAATAAAACCTTCGCCAGCGTTTTATTTAATATATAATAAATAACGAATTACTCAAATAATTTTCTTGATATAATGTGAATCGAACGTGGGTCGCTGGCAACTTGCTAGGCTGATCCATTTTTTTGCCGGGCAATGAGGTTAAGTCGATTGAAGATGGCCAGAATATTCAGGAATCCGAAGAATCCGAAGGACATGGCTGCTGTCAATGTTTAAAAAATCTGGAAATGACCTTTTGCTGAATAGGAAGGGTCACTGGACAGAAAGTGGTCCATGGTTTGAAGCATGGCACACACATTTTCTATTCTTGTTTTTTTGTTTATCCGTGTATCAGTGGCCACCGGATCGGCCTCGGCCACTTCATCTCTGGCAGACATCGACATCTATAATGATATTTTCATAGATCATTGTGGCCGGATAGAAATAAAACTTTCACCAGCTTTTTTATTTAATATATAATAAATAAAGTTTGCACAGAGTAGGTTAAGTGGTAATGGTCTGTCAAAATAAAGTATCACTTAATCAGAAATCTTAGGTTCGATTCTTATTTTACCCTCCCCGATTCTTATTCTACCCTCCCCATGTTAATAACGGAGATATAAAAACTCGAAAAATAAAAAAATCCTACCTAAACTTACAAAAAATATAATAAATAACGAATTACTCAAATAATTTTCTCGATATAACGTGAATCGAACGTGGGTCGCCGGCAACTTGCTAGGCTGATCCATTTTTTTTTGCCTGGTGCACGGTTTGAATCATGGCACAGACATTTTCTATTCTTGTTTTTTGTTTATCTGTGTATCAATGGCCACCGGATCGGCCTCGGCAACTTCATCTCTGGCAGACATCTATAATGATTATTTCATAGATCATTGTGGCCCGGATAGAAATAAAACCTTCGCCAGCGATCTGTAGCGCAGGCGCCTCTCACATGGTTTGATAGTCTTTCTGGACGAGGAGGAATTAGAAGCGCCTCAAATACAATACACTATTCCAACAGCCTCTGTCTAAAACGATGAGTGAATGCTGAAGCCAAACTTGAGAAGAAGACGAGGTTGGACTCCGAAATTCATGAAGAGAAGGTGCTATAGAGTTCCAACGTTATTAAAGGTTGGAGAAAGGCTCTTTCTCGTGTTGCAGAGATAAGTGGTTTCGAGCTACAGACGTGTAACGGGTAAGAACTCAACCTCCATCTGAGTACTGTATTGTTTTCCCTTTTTTTTCCAGTATATTGTGTTGTTTCGTGTTGACTTTTTTCCCCTAGTTTAGTGTGTTGATATTTCAAATTAACAAATGTGTGGTTATTTTCGCGGGTTCGAAGATGAACCACAATATCGGGTTCGAAAAATCTGCATTAGAATTAGTTATATCATCTCTTAATTTAACTCACAAATCATCAATTCTGAAATTGTTTTGTGTTGTTAAATATACATCGTTCTCATTAATTCAATAATTTTTTTTTTTTTTTCAACTGTGAATGACCAGTGACGAGGGGACGCTGCTGTATAAAAATGGCTCTACGTGAGTTGAAAAAAGTGAAAAAAATGTCCTACAACAGTTTTGGAAAGGTGAAAGATATTGAAAACACAGTGTTATTGCAGCAAAGTGTATTAAGTCCAGTTCTTTACGAGAGCATCTTGTTATGTGTATTAAGTCCAGTTCTTTACGAGAGCATCTTGTTATTTAGCATTCAATAGGCCAAAAGTGGGTATCAGAAGTGGTGACGATGGATTTGTTAAAGATAAAAAGTATATAGATGCATGATGCATATACTCTGTAACTTGTATTTATAACTTGGTGAAGACGGATTTGTTAAATATAAAAGTATATAGATGCATCATGCATACACTGTAAATTGTATTTATAAAGTTATAGATTTGATAATGTAAATTATTTTTATGAAGATTTCGTTTGAATCTTACTATTATTCAATAGTATATTTTTCTCTTGAAATATATTTTAAGGAAAAGGCAAGTTACATATTACGTACCATCTTTGTTATGAAAGGATCCACACAAGAAAGCCATGGGAGAATGCTATACATTCAGAATTGAGAAAACAAAGAACAGCGCACGCATGCCTACCAAGTAAACCCCAAAGGGTGCAGAAATTCACTACGGCCCAAACAAGAAAAAAAGACAACAGCTATGGCACACACAGCGCCTAGGAAGCCCAAACATCAAGCTAAGGGTCGAAACACAGAGAGTATTGCCACAAATGCCGGCCAAGCGGCAACTGGGACCACGAAACCCAGAACCCGCGCCGCATCATCAAAAAAACCTGACACCCGAAGCAGCGGGGGCGGAGGACGGACTGAGACCAGCGGCGGAAGAAACCAGGCGAGCCACCACCACCATCACAACAAAGCCCGGGCACGAAACGTTATAAGTTATTTTTGCATTATGTTATAAGTTAAATAATTAAAATAATTAAAAAAATCATTATCTTGTGAGATTAGTTAGCTTGTGGAGATAAAATGTGAACATAATTGAAAAGAAAGAGATGTAGCTCACAGGTGAGGCCTGCACCTGGAGACTACACTCAGAACAGAGAGATCACTCTTGTACACTCTATTATCATCAATGAAAGATTACATCATTTAAGTACAACTTTAGAAATCAGGAAGTTGCAACCAAACTCCTAAACTCTAGGAACAAATCCTAAACTAAGGAGATACGTTACAACTTATGTAACCAGTTCTCCATTAATACAAAATAATATTAATTATTTTCAACTCCCCCCTTTAATGGGGAAAGGGTTGTCCTGGACTCCTAACATCCCTCTAAACAATTCAAACTTCACACGTGCAAGAGGCTTTGTAAACATCTCTCTAAACAATTCAAATTTCACACGTGCAAAAGGCTTTGTAAAAATATCAACCATATTGTCACAAGTTTTACAATATTCAACAATAATTTCTTTTGATTGTAGTTTCTCTCTGATAAAATGGAGCTGAGTGTCTATATGTTTGGTGTTTTTATGAAACACTGGATTGTATGCCAATTTAATGGTGCTCTGTTTGTCGCTTTTAATGGAAGTGGAATTCTTTTGTTCTTTTCCTGCATCATTGAGAAGCCTTCTCAACTAGATCGCTTCACACGTCGCTGCACACAATGCTTGATACTCAGCTTCACACGAAGACAAGGCTACAGTACTCTGCTTTTTGCCGCTCCATGCTGTGACCCCAGATCCTATGCTGAATGCGTAACCTGTGATGGACCTCCCATCATCCAAGTTACCTGCCCAGTCTGAATCTGAAAAACTTGCTAGAATAACATCAGATGCGTCAGTGTATAAAATGCCATAGTTAACAGTACCACAAAGATACCTCAACACACTTTTTGCTGCTACCCAGTGACTTTCAAGTGGTTTTGACATGAATTGGCACAACACACTAACAGATTATGCCAAGTCAGGTCTCGTTGTTGTGAGATATATCAAGCTGCCAACCAGCTGTCTGTACATTATAACATCAACCTCTTTAGTGCCATCGTCACTGCAAAACTTCAGATTCTGCTGCAAAGGGTTCGCTGCTGATCTACACTGATCCATACCAAACTTTCCCAACATATTTCTAGCATACTTCCCTTGGGTAAGAAAAGTTTGCCCAGTATCTCTGCATACTTCTAGTTCCAGACAGTAATGAAGGCTTCCGAGATCTTTCATCTCAAAAACTTGTGCCATAAGCCTTTTGATTCCTCTGATTAAATCATCTGCATCTCCTATTATAATCATGTCATCTACATACAAGGAAATCAGAATAATCTTCCCCTGATTATTGTACTTGGTATACAAATTTAGGTCGTTTAAACTTCTATGAAAGCCACACTCTAAAAAGAAAGAATCAACCTTTTCGTACCAAGACCTGGGTGCTTCCTTTAAACCACATAAAGCCTTTTTCAATCTGCAAACAAGATGTTCCTGCCCTTGCTTTACAACCCTTCCGGCTGTATTAAATAAATTTCCTCTTTTAGCTCACCATTTAAAAATGCATATTTAACATCAAGCTGGTGTAGCTCCCACTCATATTTAGTAGCTAAAGCAATAAGCATTCTGATTGTATTTAACTTTGCTACAGGTGCAAAAGTATCATCAAAATATATACCTTCCTGATGTGAATATCCTTTTGCAACCAGCCTAACTTTTAATTTCTCTATACTTCCGTCTGCATTTATTTTTGGTTTAAACAACCATTTACATCCTATGGGTGTTTTATTCTTAGGCAGCGCAACTAGATCCCAAGTGTCATTTCTAAGAATTGATTATATCTCTTCATTCATTGCAGCCCTCCACTCCTTAAATTGACTAGCTTCTTTGTAATTAGTGGGCTCTACAATGTTCAAAACATTTGACATCAAAGCATAGTCTCTCAATTTTAATGGTTTTTGAGTCTTCCTACCTGATCTCCTTGGTAGGGGACTTACCTCAAATTTGTTTTCTTCAGCTTTAAATGGGCTTGCCTTATCACCTTATTCCTGTTCTTCTTTCTGCTCCTGCTCTCTTTCATCCTCGCTGCTTTCATCCAACAACAATCGAATGTGCCAATCATCACCAATGTCATCTTTCCCTTCCTGTACCTATTCATGAAACACTACATCCCTGCTTGCAAATGTTTTACGAGACTCAAGATTGAATAATTTATATGCTTTAAATTCTGTGCCATAACCAACAAAGATGCATCTAACTGCTTTAGGGTCTAATTTCTTCCTATCAGCTTTGGGTATATGGGCAAATGCTTTTGACCCAAATACTCTTAGATGGTTTACTGCTGGTTTGAATCCATATAGAGCTTCAAAAGGAGTTTTGAAGCCAAGATACCTGGTAGGACTTTTGTTCTTCAAATATACAACAGTATTAATAGCCTCTGCCCAAAAACTATTAGACAGACCCTTACCTTGTAACATGCTCCTTGCGCACTCCACTAAGGTTCTGTTTTTGCGCTCTGCAACTCCATTCTGTTGTGGTGTGTGTGGCACTGTATACTGTTGAACAATCCCATGAGATTTGCAGAATTTCATGAATTCCCCTAGCTTGTATTCTCCCCCTTGATTAGATCGGAGAATTTTTATTCTCTTACCAAACTGTTTTTCCACCAAGGTTTTAAATTCTATAAAGCACTGGAAATTCTGACTTTTCTTATTCAGAAAATAAACCCATGAATATCTAGTGCAGTCATCGGTAAATAACAGAAAATAATATGCTCCTCCTAGTGACCTTGTCTGCATAGGTCCGCATATATCAATGTGCACTAGTTCTAAAATATCTGTTTCCTTCCTCCTATCATGCACAGGAAACTGTTCTCTATGCATTTTACCTAAGGCACAACCATCACAATTTAACCGAATATTACGAAAGATAGGGAGCCCCTCAACCATACCTTTCTTCTGCAATAACATGAGGTCCTGCAAATTCAAGTGGCCGAACCTCTGATGCCAGAGTTGTTTAGCTGTCGATCCTCCTGCAACCATGGCTTGCTTTGGTATACTCTTTGCATCCAGTCTGTATAGGCTTCCAACTCGCATGCCTGTTGCAACCATTTCATTCCTGCAATCCTTTATCACACAATGAGTCTTGAAGAACCCGACTTGCATATCTTGATTAGTCATCATGGATACAGATATCAGATTTTTCTTAATTCCAGGTACATATAAAACATTTTTAAGGTGACTAATTTTTCCATTTGTTAACTTGACTGGAATCACCCCATAACCTTTAATCCCGTATCCACTATCATCTCCTAAGTAGATTTTTGATCCATTTGTACTTTCTTCAAGACTATCAAAAATTTCCTTTTTACCTGTCATGTGAGAGGATGCTCCGAAATTGACATACCAAATATCGTCCTCATTAGATGTTGAAAGGGCACAGTCAACTGTGAACAGTCGAAACTCATGACTGAAATCTTTATCTTCTTCTTCAACAAAGTATCCTCTGTGCTTTGCACTTGCCTGCTTCCTCTTTGCATCATTAGCCTGCTTCTTAAAGCATACATTCTGTATATGACCCTTCTTTCCACAATAATAACATTTCTTTACAGAATTATTTGCAAGCATACCTTTATGTGGATTCTTCTGTGATGTTCCTCCTTTCTGCTGTGATTGTTGTTGTGGCTACTTTCCTCTAAATGATCATCGTTTCGCCATCAGCGCAAGATCATCATTCTGGGGGTTCAGGTTCTACCGCCGCTCCTCCTCTTGCAGCAAGATCCCTGTCAGATCTTCAAATGTGGGCGCTTTATCCCTTGCCGCCAATCCAGTAACAAACATTTGAAATTCATCACGCATCCCACTCAGTGTGATTGAGACGAGATCAGAGTCAAACACCACCTCTCCGATGTCCCCCAATCCTTCTTTCACATCTTTAATTCGCGCAAAAAATGCAGCAGTAGTCTCCCTTTCATCCATCCTCATTGAAAATAGCTTGCTTTTAAGCACCATAATTCGACTCTTGTTCTGGGTCTGATACAGATTTTTGATGGTCGTCCAGATCTCCGCAGACGTTTTACAGTCTCTGATGTGTGGGATAATACTGTCCTTCACGGACATCTTCAGCAAAACTTTCGCCTTGTTCTCTCGTTTATCCCATTCTTGCTCCTGTGTCCCTGCGTTCGGCCTCAGCTCATCACCTGTCACTATGGACCAAGCATTCGCACCCTTAAGCAAGGTCTGAATCTTAAACTTCCAATTCGTGAAGTTAGATCCATCGAGTTTTCCAGACTCGTGAAGATAAGATTCCATCGTATTACTCATTCTAATCAGATCTACAAAATGAATCTACCCAACAGTAAAAAAAAATCGATACTTGTCAAATCGATCTGTCACTTCTCTGCCACTGATCTACAACATCTAACAATCCCGCTCCAATGAGCAAATTCAGCGTTTTTCAATACAGCCGAAAAATTGGTCTGATAAAAAATGATCTGATCTGCCTCTCCCGGATAGATCCGCAACTCTCCGATTTGCACCCCTCGCAAATCGTCAAACGAAGATGAGGCTTCCTGCAGATCCCCTTGAAGGTGAGTTGGCGCGCTCCCGAGTGAAAAACCCACGCCCAGATGAAATCGGTGCGAGGCAAAATTACTGGCGCGATTTTTCCCTTAAATTTCGCGCCAATCTAGTATTTTGGCGCGGTGGCGCGACTAATTGCCAAACAGACGCACCAATTGCACTTCCACCTGCTCAATTGAGCACAGAGCTCTTGTGTACACGCGGCCATAGAGGCACTTCAAGCCACACAAGCAATTCTACCACACCGGCAAGCTAGCCACAAAAGCACTTCAACCACAAAGGTGATAAAAGATCAGGCTCACCCAATCTGAGCTCTGATACCAAAATAAAATGTGAACAGAATTGAAAAGAATGAGATGTAGCTCACAAGTGAGGCCTACACTTGGAGACTACACTCAGAACAGAGAGATCACTCTCGTACACTCTATTATCATCAATGAAAGATTACATCATTTAAGTACAACTTTAGAAATCAGGAAGTTGCAACCAAACACCTAAACTCTAGGAACAAATCCTAAACTAAGGAGATACGTTACAACTTATGTAACCAATTCTCCATTAATACAAAATAATATTAATTATTTTCAACTTGTGGATTAAGAAATCACTCTCTATGACTCATTTATTTATACTTTATAAAAATATTATTAAAATTGTTTATAAAATGCACAATGTATCATTTTATTATTAATATTGTATTTTTTTAAATAAAAATTATAAAATTAAGTTTAATAGGAAGATTATATTTATTTATTTGTGCATATATTTTTCTTAATATTAGGAAAATTTATTATAACTTAGTTATCAAAGAGTGAGGGTTACCATCTTTAGATGCTATCAGCAAATGCAGGTTGACTCATCATCATTATTCAAGGAAAATCACAAATGATCCGCTAGTGATCCTTAAGAGAACACCCAACTTTCACTCTTGCTAAATGCATGTAGGTCTTTCGATGTTAATGTGTTTCCTTATTTCGCAGGAAGACAAGTCTTAGCCAAGTAGAAGTGATTTAAAGGCATACTCCAAGCCCTTATGTGTCTGTATACATATACATAATTTTCTTTATAATTTTATTTTTAGATTTAAAAATAATTTGAAAAAAAAAATCAGTGTGAATCAATATTAATTACATTTACCTAGATAAGTGTGTCTATTTTGAAATAGGGCTTCCAAAATGTTAATCTAATTACCAATAATTAATAGTTGGGTGGTAGGGATATAATGTTTACACTTATTTCAATAATGTAAGCACTCCAAATTCAAAATAATAGTGGCACATGAGTAAATAATTATTTTAGCATTTTTTTAGACAATTGGAGTGATGATTGAGGTGCATGGCCCCCATTGGGGTTTCAACATAAAGATCCATGATTCAAGGTATTTAATTTACATTTATCAATGGCAAGGAAAAACGAGAATGATGTAATACTCTACATCCATGGAATTGAAATCCAATCAAATTGATGGATTGAAAGATTAGGCATAAAGGAATCTTGGGTGAATAATGGAGGAGACAAGTCTAGGTCTTTCAAGAAATTATTGACAAAGGTCTCTTAAGAGTGTCCAATAGAGTGAACTAATTAGCTCAAGCACATGTTGGATGCCTAGCAAATGAGTGCTTAGATAAAATTCCTAAAAACCCCAAGTATGGAACTACCTCATTGAGAGTGAGTGAGAAAATCCAATATATGAAAGACCATTTCCTAATCGGAAAGTTCCTAAGCCTTGGGATATCTTAAAGACTCTTTTCCAATGCATCAAATCCAAGGAGAAAATCAAAGGCCAAATGGAAAGGAAATTGAGTTTGAAAGGCTTTTCTACATTTATGTTTCACTGCATGAGGAGTGGTTAGGATGTTGTTGTGGCCCCATTTTACTTATGGGGCTAGGAAGGAATAATGAATCAAGGGAAAGAAGAAAAAAGTAAACTAACTATTAAACCATCATTCGAGTAGGGGAAATCTTGTAACTGTTAAATAGTTAAAACCAACCTATAAAATGGCATTTTGTGAGTGTTTCGAGAATAATTAGTGTTTCTAAAAAACGCTAACCCTCTAGGTTTGGTAGTGTTGAAGCCCCGAAAATCGGGTCGGCAACAAGGGGGATACCCACCCGGTCCAGACCTTGGTTGGAAGCTCCTTATCCGTTTGGTATAGCAGGTCCGACTGGGGATAATGGGACCAGTTTCCCAATCTAAGGGTGTGTGTGTGTGTGTGTAGAGTTGGATGATGCTGATCTAAGAGTACTTAAAGCTAATTTAATTCAAGCTTTTAAACTAACTCTATGCTATTGTAATCTAATGAGAAACAACACATCTAATCTATGCTAACCCAGGGTGTATTTCTTCTATTATGCGATCTAAAGGGATTTCAAACAATAACATTTAATAAAGATCATTAAGCTATTATAAGAATAGAAATCAATTAAGATAAACCACTTTGCATAATAAGTTAGGCAAAACAGTTGTGAACAACATATCGCATAATAAGTTATTCATATATCAGACATAAATAAATGGCTCCACCATACAGAAGTGCCAAATGGTAACTCATACATTCATGCAATAACATATAAACAACTGAAAACTGTATATCACTTTAAGAATATAAGCAGAAATGGCCAAGAGATAAAAGTACCATTTATGACTAATCCTACTCATAAGCTTCAAGCAAAAACGATTTATCTCTACTTGTTCTAACATCTACTAAGAGTACAAAGGTGCAACATCAGTAGTAGACATCAAATGCAAACATTGATAAATCTCGATCCATCCATTCATCAAAACCTCTTCTGAGGGTGCAGAAGTGCATGTTCCGAGGACAAGTTCTTGACAAATTTCTGGACCGTTCTCTAAATGCCTGAGAAGGGTTTAAATATTGCTAACTAATTAACTTAATTACATAAATTTAGGATGCGGTTTTAAATGACCGCCCTTCTGATAAAGCAAAACTATTTCTAAAAATTGAATCTAATTCCGAACCATTTCTGTATTTGCTCCTTAGTGCTACAAGCATGCAACATTCGCCTGGGAAGAGTCGGCTGGTCGCCTTTCGCTTTTGTTTGAGCTCTGAAAATAGAAATAACAAGTGCTGGCATCACTTTCTGGTAAACTAGAAGATATTTTCGAGAATCTTCCTCTAGCTGGGTATATTCACTGCGTGTATTCTTGGTAATAACTCAAATTTCTCTCAAACTGATTCTGCTTTTGCTATTTCGGTTTCCAGCCTTGCGAATGACTGAACAAGTTAGGGACTTTATTCTCTGAACAATTTTCTGCATCGAAAACTACCTCTGTTCTTTGTTCCGGGCTTTTATGGGCATAAGCTTCAGGGTCTTTTGTAAACATGCTGCTTTTGTGTGCCTTTGACTCTGATCTTTAGATGGCCTATTGACATCAGCATCTGTTGAGTGATACTCTGGAATATGTGGTCCTATCGCATGCGGCATCCGTTTCTGAAGGGATCTCTTCTCTGTTCTCCGAGCATTGATGCTTTCCCTTCCTTAGATGTTTCCTGCACATTGCTTCATGTTATTTTCTGTCTTACAGTTTACGCAAAGGAAAAGAGTAATGATAATAAAGATTGACATGAAAGCTTTAAGCTCTTATGAATGCATAATCATGACATCCATAGCGAATTGACTCTTCGAAAAACACAAGACTGTCCTTCCTGAATACTTTGGTGTACAATCATTAATTTCTTTTAAGGCGCGTGCCCAATTTTGGTTAACGGACAACTTTCCTTGAATACTGCGCCGAGGAAAATTCGCGATGGGTGATTTCTGCGACTCGCATCGCAGCATCGCGGATCGCGTCATCAAGATGTGTCATCACAGAAAAATATGATCGCGAATTTTCGCAAATCGCATTCATCGCAGATCGCAGCATCGCAAATCGCAGATCGCATTTAGTCATTCAGTCATTATGTGCTACTTATGCGATGTTGCGATATGCGACGTCGCATATCAGCCATCGGAGATTTCTTAAGTTTTTTTCATTTAAGAGTGCTTCATAATGAATGCGATGCGATGAATTTCGCGTCGCTTCTTCGCAGTTTATTATGCTCATAAGAAGACGTTTCATTCTCTTCTCGCGATGCGATAAAGTTTTAAGGAGTTGAATACAAAAAATTTCATAAAATGTTTGTTTGGATTTTTTATTAAGGGTCCCCATTTGCTTGGTGTTATTGCTAATATCAAACAAAGAGGGGGGTTGTTGGTGGCCACAACAGAACATCAAGTGGTTGGGAGATACTTTTCGAAATGCTTGGGAATCCTGGTGGAACCAACCCCACCCTACAAAACTTCATAACCTACCCTTGTTGGTTTGTTGGAGTATCTATATAGGAAGGAACAAACTCATCTTCCAAGAGAAGGCCCCTAATTGGCAGCTCTCTTGTTCACACATTACTGCTTTGTACAATATGATTTTCGAAGAATAACCTAGACAACAACACAGGAATATAGTTACAAAAATCATTGACAAAATTGCTCCCTGGGCTTATTTCGATGGATCAACTTAGCAAGTAGGCTGTGGCAGTGGAGCAGTTTTATATCTTAGTGACAATCATTATTATAATATGAGGATGGGATTAGGGAGAGGCATAAATAAATTTCCAGAACTTAACAACCTCAAACATCTTCTTACCTTTGCCCTTGAGAAAGGATTCCAGAAACTTTAGATCTTTGGTTATTCTAAACTTGTCATTAATTGGTTCAATCAACAATCTGAATGTCACGTGCACACACTCAGGAATTTTTTGGATGAAATTATTTCTTTAAAATCATAATTTTACTATATATCATGTCGTCATATCTACAGGGAGAGGGACTAGCTTTCTGAAAACCTTTCCAAGGAAGCAACGCAACAACCTGTTGGTTATTGGATGATTCAGGAGTGGAATGGACATGGATTCTATCAGTATTTCCAGAGGCCTTTCATAGATCATCATGGCCAAGAGGAAGCAACTCCTAACTCTTCACAGATCATAGATGAAACTCCATATTTTGTCATTTTGTCTTTTTGTGTCGGTTCATAGACCTATGTATTTGTATATATATTATGTTTCAGCATATCAGTTACAGACATGTAATTGCCACTTTTTAGACTTTACACAGTCTGTGGCAATGCCACCAGTTTTGACATATGCTCCTTTTGCAACGTCTACAACATGTACTTTTCATTATATAATGAAAGTTACGATTTTTCTTTGGGAAAAAAACTTTATGATATAATATATTTATATATATATATATATATATATTATATATGATATATATATATATATAATATTATTATGGGGTTGGTAAAATTTAATTAAAATAATAATTAATTATTTATTTAAGTATAATTAATTTTTTTAAACAAACTATTATATTTATTATTAAAAATATTTATAATATACCTTTATTTAATTAAAAAAAATATATATATTATATATATATTTGAAATAAATATCTTTATTTGATTTTAATACAAGTTTACCGTGAACAATCATATTTCATATGTCCAATCTAAACCTTTGAATTTAAATTATTTATTGGTTATAGTTTAACTGTTTTATGTTTTTGGAATTATTTTGGGATATTTTTCTGGTCTTATTTTTTCGAAATTTAAAAATGCATTTTTTTAACAAAAAATCAATTTTTTTAATTTATTTCACTAAATTAAAAAAAAAAAAAAAAAAAAAAAAAAAAAAAATAAACTTTAAGACCTAAAATAATTAAAAAAATAAAGTTTTTACCATAGAAAATATTTATAATAAACATGCTACCATTACAAGTAACGTATACAATGACAAAAACAAAAAAAACAAAACCTAAATTATAGGTTTTTTTTGTCTTTTTCAAGGGTTTTTTTTGGTGGTTTTCTAGGTTTTTTTTGGTTTTCAAGGGTTTTCTTGGGGGTTTTATAGGTTTTTTTGTGATTTTCAATAGTTTTCTTAGTGGTTTTTTTATGGTTTTCATGGTGGTTTTCGTGATTGATTTTTGTAGTTTTTGTATGGTAGGTTTTTTTTCAAATTAATTTATTTTATTTTGAAAAAAAAAATAAATGAGACAAAAATGACAGGAAACCAACCTTGGGTTGAGCATTTGGGTCGTTGGCAAGGTTGATGGGCAGTTGGATTGAGTTCCTGCATCTCGGTCGAGCTTAGAAATCTTTCGTCGAACTTCTTTTTTTCTCGCAGTCTGAGAAAAATGACTTGCGCACGTCACGACTAGGCTTTTTAATAAGAAATAACGCTTGATCAAGCTGTATAGATTGATCAAACCATGTAGCTTGATCAAGCCATAACTATTGATCAAGCCTCTAACTCAGGTTAGAAAAGGGCTCGATCAAGGGTTTGTTTAAATTTTTGATCGAGCTATTTTTAAGCACCTAAATAGATCGATCGAGAAACCTTTTTTACTAAAACGTACCCTCACTTTTCCAAGAAGTGTAACTCAACTCCATGCACTCACCCTTCAAGGTTGAATTTTTTAAGGTAGTTGGTGATTCTAAAATCATCCGTAGGAAAGTATGCAACATTATCCACTACTTATAACCACACCACAAAAATTACCAACAAGAGGTATGGTGATTCAATTTCTTCTTTAAACCTTTCAATATTAAATCAATTCCAAGGATTAATAATGCCACCACTGATACTTTAGCTAGAACTGCAACAACATTTATGTCGCTTAGGGATGACTTTTCTATTGAAATTGTTTATAAGCATGTTGTCCCCAACAATATAAAAGCTTCTGTGTTTTTAATGATGATCAATAGATATTGGATTTTATGGCCAATGTGGATGTATTCAAGGATGTGATGATAGATGAAGAAGACCATGAAAATACCTTATTGGAAGAAGTTGACATGTGCAAGGGAAACCTCATGCCCAAGGTATTGTTACTCTTGAAAAGTTATCCGACTTACATAACCAGTTCTGGGGACCACCCAACACCAAGACTCAAAGTTCCACATTATTGCACAAGCAAATCAATTATTGAATGGAGTTTGATCCAAATTTTATTAATCTCGGTACTTGTTTTTCACCTAAAGAAAAACAAACCTTTATCAAGTTGTTCAAGAAGTATCAATATTTCTTTGCTTGGACATATGAAGACCTAAAAACATATTATAACCATGTTATCCAACATGCCATACTAATAAAGGATGGGGTCAAACGGTTTCAGCAAAAGTTGAGAAAAGTGCACCCAACACTAGAGCCTCATTCAAAAAGAGTTGAAGAGTTGTTGGGTGCGCGAATTATTTTCAAAGTTAGGCACTCCACTTGGGTTTCTAACCTGGTATCTGTAAAGAATAATTCTAGTGAGATATTTTTGTGTGTTTATTTATAAACCCTTAATCAGGCCTCTGATAAGGATAATTATCATGTTCCCTCCATGGAGTAGATCTTGCAAATAGTATCTAGATTTGAAATGTTCTCTTTGCTTGATGGGTTTTCTGGTTAAAATAAAGTCTTGGTTTTTTAACAGAATAAGTTGAAGACAATATTTAGAATGAAGTGGGGGACATTCGTTTTTTGATGCATGTCGTTTGGCCTTATAAATGTCATAACTACTTTTCCAAAGAGCAATGGATATTTATTTTAGAGAACTCATTGGCCAAAGCATGGTAGTCTCTCTTGATGATGTAATAGTGTTTTCAAAAAAAATATCTAACCATTTACACCATCTGAAGCAAATCATTGAGCATGGCTAGAAATACAGGATATCACTCAACCCCAAGAAAAGCATCTTCGCGGTGTCTGAGGGTAATCTTTTGGGGCATATAATAGAAAAGAGTGGTATCACTGTAGACCCTGCGCATGTAAAAAGTATCACAAAAATCCCGCATCCTAATGGAAAAAAGGCCATGCAGTCATTTTTTGATAAGATTAACTTCCTTCATAAGTTTATTTCTGATTTTTCCCAAATAGTGAAGCCACTAAAGAAAATGATAAAGAAAGATGTGGTATTCAAATGGAACCAAGAAGAGAAGGAGGATTTTGACAATATCAAGCAAGCTATCACTGAAGCCCTCACTCTTTATAGCCCTGACTTCAATAAGGATTTTATGTTGTTTGCATTTGCTTCAAATTTATTGTTGGCAGTCATATTGACACATAAGGATGATCCAGGCAAAAAGTAGCCTATATATTTCATGAGTACTGGATTGCAAAGATCGGAGCTCAATTATCATGATATGGATAAGAAAACATATGTTTTTTATCAAGTTTTCAAACACTTCAGACCTTACATTCTGAAAAATCATCTCATAGTGTTTGTGCCTCACCTAGTTGTGAGATCATTGTTTGTGCAACAAGAGATGGGTGAACGTAGGGCTAATTGGTTAACATGCCTATAAGAAATGATTAGGAATTCAAACTTGCTCACATAGTCAAAGGAAACGGGTTAAGTTGGTTATTGAAGCTTCTGATCAATTAGACGAGGATTTGATAGGATGGGAGTAGAAGATCAAATGTATCAAAATGATTTAGTGCATATGTCTAGCTCGCCATCACTCTAGTATGCTAATTTGAAGCAATATTTGGAACAAGGTACATTGCCACCTACCTTGCTTGTGAAACAGAAAAGAGCCTTTAGACTCAAAGTGTAATGTCCCGTAATAATAATATAATAATAATAAATAAAATGATATTATATATAAGTAATAAACCATAAATAATAAAGAAAAAATAATAGTAATAATATAAATGATATATATATGTATATATAATATTATATATATATATAGAGAGAGAGAGAGAGAGAGAGAGAGAGAGAGATAAATAATAAATTGAATATATATATTGAGTTAAGTCAAACTTAAAACAAATAATAAAGTTGGCATGTTGACAGATGGATTATGTGCATGCGGATCTTTTTCAATCCCTTTCTGTTTTTGGAACCGTTTGTTCTATTAATGGATGAAAAGGGGGATGAGAAGGATTTATATTCATTTCTTTGGAAGGAAATTGTTGTGAGACAAATGATTCCCTAACAGTAATAGTTGATTGAGGCCTTGGCGGTGGCCAATTGTAAAAGGATCATGGGCAGCTAAGCCTACGGTTGGGTGGAGAGTCATCCCCAAAACTTTGTTGCGCTTAACAAGAGCTGAGTAGCATTTCAACTTCAGAATCACAAGTAAAGTATATCCTCGGTATAGGTAAGTCTTCTTTTCTTGTGGTTTTCGGAAATTTTATGCTAAATAGTTGAATAATTGTGTGTTGATTATTAATCGCATAAATTGATATAATTAGTTGTATATTTTAATTTCAAGTTTTTACAAATGGTATAAAAGCTAGTTTCCACTTTGTGTGACCTCAAAAAAAAACTTAATTATATTTATCCCTAATTTTGTTTATAAAATTAAAATCAACTCAATTTCAAGTTTTGGAAATTGCCCTTCCATAACAATAAAATTATGTTATTTGATAATTTTCTTTCCTAATTAAATAAATAAATAAATGTCAGGCCTATATGTTATAGAATACTTTCTCTTCAATAGTATTAAATCCGTTAACCCGTCTCCTAACGATGGGTCTTGGTGTAGAATTAGACATTGACCATCTAAAATGGCTATTGTATGACATCTTCGTACTTTTCAAATTTAAGATCAATACCATAGAAATCTACAAACCCTAAAAAAATACTTAAAATTTAAATTCCAGGGAAAAAATTATATAATTAGATGAACCATATTTCAATAGCCCATACAATAAATTTATTTTTATAAAAGATACTCAGCTGAAAAAGGTGTGGCAACCTCCATGTAAAACGATACATCAATTATTTTTTCTCCAAAATAATAAAAACTAAAAAATGCTTAATAATAAAAATAGATACTCATAGCTGAAAAAGGTGTGGCAATCTCCATGTAAAACGATATGTCAATTATTTTTTCTCCAAAATAATAAAAACTAAAAAACGCTTAATAATAAAATAAATTAGCAGTGATTTATTTTTATTTTAAAAGCTTTAAATTATTAACAAAATTACTCTCTATTATATTTTATTTCGAAATATCAAAAGAAATGAGTACTTATTATTATAAAATTTAAAACATGTCTTTTATATTTATTTTTTGTCACGAACAAAAAAATCTCAGATGAGATTAAATTCTAATTTCAAATCTGGTATAATATGCTACAACAAGGCTTAAATATCAAGGGAACTAATATTTCTGGAATTATAGTTTCAACTAATATTTCTAGAATTATAGTTTTATTAATGCATGGAAACAGTGTAGGTTATTTATTAGATTTTGTATTTGCTTAAATCTAATGAGTAATAGCATAATATTTTTGAAACTATAATTTCATTAATGTATAGAGGTTATAGCTTCATTAATGCATGAAACAGTATATACCACCCATTAAATTTTATATTTTCTTGGACCTCTGGTAATTTGTTCTATGTGGCTTGGCAAGGCAATTTGAGCATGGTTAGCGATCCCTTACATGTAAGACCCATTTCTCATGCAATTTCGGATCCTCATTTTGGTCAACCAGGTATAGAAGCCTCTACCCGAGGAGGTGCTCCTTGTCCGGTCAATATTTCTTATTCCGGTGTTTATCAGTGCTAGTATACAATTGGCTTACTCACTAACGAAGATCTTTATGCTAGAGCTATTTTATTGCTATTTCTTTCTGTCATCCTTTTAAAAGAGGGTAGGTTACATCTACAAACTAAATGGAGACCATGTGTTTCATGGTTCAAAAATGTTGAATCCCGTCTCAATCATCATTATTGTCACGAACTCTTCAGAGTGCAATTCTTCTAGCTTGGACAGAATTTAATTCATGGTCGCTATTTTCCTGATCAAGGGGAGTGCAACGGTCAGATGGGATAATTTTTGCGATGTATTACCACATCCTGAAGGTTTAGAACTGCTTTTCTCACAGGTCAGTGGAATTTATGCTTCAAACCTGATTCTAGTAGTCAACTTATTCGGTATCCCAAGGGGCCGGGAACTGCTATCTAACTCTTCTATGGAGGATTCCATTCCACAAACTCAAAGTTTATGGCTGACTAATCATGGCTCATCTACTCATTAAGCTATTGCAATTTTTGTTTTTCAATTGTTTGGTCATCTGTATAGAAATCACTTTGGCGAACGAATTGGTCAGTTACTGGAGAGATATTTTGGCGAGGCACATGTTCTGCCAGAGGCCTATTAAGAACGGGACCTAAAGATCTTTATAACAATCAATATTCCTTCTTCATTTTCAATTGGGTCTTGCTTTAGCTTCTTTGCGGAGCAGACCTAAAGATCTTTTAACACAATCAATAATTCTCTTTCAATTTTTCAATTAGGTCTTGCTAATTAGCTTCTTTGGGGAGGTTATAACTTCCCTTGATAGCTCAACAATGT
Organism: Pinus taeda; assembly: GCA_000404065.3. NCBI lineage: Eukaryota > Viridiplantae > Streptophyta > Pinopsida > Pinales > Pinaceae > Pinus > Pinus taeda. The sequence continues at coordinate 4,759 of APFE030490985.1, read as the reverse complement.
ATTCTTTACCCGTCTTATGCATCCTAACACAAAACATTCAACTACCCAAACTGCATTATACTATAAGCTCATCATCAATACATTGTCGGATTCATTAAATACATTGTCGAGTTCATTAAATAGATATACGAAAGTAAGCATGGGATCAAATGCCTTTGGAGTTCCTCAAAAGTGATATCGGAAATTCAAAGTTATCCCTAATTATATATTAACAAAATGAAATTACCAAAAAGTCGATGGCTTATGGGCAGCGGATGCACATATACAAGTGATATATTTTCAAGTGATGGAACGTATGCCATGTTTATGAATTACATATATCTATTTGTATGATACAATAAAACTGTATAACGTTTATTTTGATCAATTGAAGGGTTACTTTGATTTCAGAGATATGATTTTATTTAGCCAATTATGACGTATATATAATTATTAATAATTTAAAAGTTGTACTGATTTTTAATTAAGTGAATTAATATGATATAAAGGTTGGGTGAATTTTTTTTGAGAGATTACAAAGAAATTATATATATATAAAAGAGTCACTCTCGCTCAATCTAAAGTTTGAGTTAAGTATTTTAATTAATTTGGAAATTTTTATAAATTAAATTTAATAAAAAATTTATTGAAGATTTTGATAAATTAAATTTTATTGAATGTTTTATTTTTTAATTAAATTCGGTATTAAAACACCAAAAAATACATAAACAGTTGATTTATTTATTTTTTTGGATTTTTCAATAGTTAATATTTTTTTTCCCAAAAAATTAAATTATAGAGATTTTTTTATAATTATAATTTTTCTTTTTATTTTCAACACAACCAATAAATATATATTACCTATAATCATTTTTAAGCTTGTTTTTTTCATTATTAATTCAATTGCTTTTCTAATACGAATGTTTTTCAGTTTTTTCATTAATATATTTATTAATCATAATAGTTGGTTTTTTTTGATTGTTAATTAATTTTTAATAACGATGTTTTTTCCATTAATATATTTTATTAATCATAATATTTTTTTATTGTTTACTTGATTCGTCTTTACCAAAAAATTATAATACTGTATGTTAAACTTATTTTAATTTAATTTGTATATTTACCAAATTTATATCTGCATGAAAATATATTGCAAATCTAACTTAAAGATAGAAAAAATCACTTGAAAATATAATTATTCCAATTTTAAAATTCAAGTTTGAGTTATTTAATTTTATGGATGAATCACTATGCAAGTTAAAATTTATACAGTTACTATTACACATAATTAATCACTTAAGAATATAATTATTATTCAATTTTTAAATTCAACTTCGAGTTTTTTTATTTTTTATGGACTCCACTATGCAGTTTACACTTAAAAAAAAGTATTACACGATAGTTACGTTTAAATATAATATTAAATTTTAATATTTTTTATAATATTAAATTTTATATTTTTTTTTAAATAAATGTAGTTGAATGGTACTACATTTATATAAATTTTAAATTTTAATATTTTTTATATATTAAATTTTAATTTTTTTTTCTTAAAATAAATGTAGTTGAGTTTATTGTGTAGTATATAATTAATAGTTAATAATATTTTGGGCATTTATCATAATAATATATATTAAATTATTATATATGTTTAGATTAAAAAATTAAAATATATATATATTTTATTTGAAATATAATATTATTATTAATTGGAGTTTAGAGATTTATTTATAGCTTAATTTATGTTTTTTGTCATCAAGTTGAAATTTTGTTATATTAGCAAAAAATTTAAAAAAATTAAGTAACCATCAAAATATTTAAATAATGTCATTTATAAAAAGTTTGCACTTTAAAAAAGGAGATTCCTCTAAGCTCATGTGAGATAAGATGGATCTATGCAAGTGATTAAAAAATTAATAATGATTAGAGACTTCATGAGCAAAAATACTTTATTACAAGACCATAAATTAGTAATATAAACCCATTTCATAGGATTTAAATGAATAAGTTTAAATTAAAAACTGCCGGAGACTGCAACATTAACCATTCATATCACATACAAGTTACAGCGGCCGTAAACAGGTCGATGCAAAGGCTGTGCTCAGCGAAGTAATTTGTGATTTAACACCATCCAATATGATATGCCATCCTTCAAGAAGCCCCACCTCCACAGCCACCGCCTCCCCCGCCGCCACCACCACCTCCACAGCCGCCAGCACCACCCCCTCCGCCTCCGCAGCCGCCGCCTCCGCCGGCTCCCCCGCCGCCACCGCCTGCTGCACACCCGCCACCACCGCCATGTCCATGGCCATGACCACCACCACCAGCTGTAGCTGCATCAGCTACGAACCACGCCCCTGCTACTCCAACTCCGCCACCATGCCCACCCCTGCGCCGTTTCTTTTTGTTATTGTGTCCGTCATCAGCGCAGGAAAGAAGAACCATGGACACCATAATCAGCGCCGAAAGCACCACCAGTACCATCCACACCCCCGGCGACACATGATGATTAGTATTCTCAGATATCAGCAAATCAAGGCCGACCCTCCTCATTCCCAAACAAAACAAAGCAAACAATTTGAGGGAAAGTTTTCTTTCTCTAACTATAACTGCAATTTAATGGAAAATGAAATTTCACAAGATTTGAAGATGAGATGCAGAATAGTGGAATTGCGTGCTTCAACAGACATCAGGATTGGGTGGTCATTAACGCTCTTATATCGTATGTCAGCACTAGGGTACCATTATAATTACGCCACAACTTCCTGCGGCCGCCGATGACGACGGAATCAAGCGTAAAGCTGTATTGACCGGCAATCGTGTACATGGGGTACAAGGTATTGATGAAGAAATATCATAGAAAGAGCCAAAAACATCGAAAATCCATAGTCGATGAACAACGAAATGCATATCCATTCACATTGATAAAGTCGGTGGGGGTGTTCAGACTTTAATGTTATCACGTAAACTATTATAACCGTTAGATCGAGTCAATTGAATACTTTAATGGCTGACTCGCATGTTGGAATGAAACGGAGTTTCCAGTTACAGAACTTTGAAGTTATCACAGAAACTATCATAGTCGTTAACAGTGGAATGAAACGAAGTTTCCAGCTACAGATTAGCAAGTGAAATTCCACCGAAGTTTCATTGAAATATACTTATCCTTTTCTTTCTCTTTTCTTTCTTTTAAGATGGAGTACCATTGACAGAAATTCCACCGAAGTTTCATTGAAAATTCTTATTCTTTTTATTTTTTTGTAAGATGGAGTACCATTGACAGAACTATTTGAAGTTTCATTGAAATATTCTTATTCTTTTTAAGATAGGAGTACTATTCACACAACTAATCAAAGTAAGATGTGGATGTGCATGTCAATTATTTGAACCAAGTATTATTGATAAAACTAATCAAATTCTAATCAGAAAAAACATCAAGAAGAACTGGATCAAATGAAATGGATGTGGATGTGATGGCAAACCATTATGTCGACTTGTGGATGTGAATGTGAATTATTTAAACTAAGTATTATTGATAAAACTAATCAAATTCTAATGAGAAAAAACATCAATAAGAACTGGATCAAATGAATTGGAGGTGGATGTGATGGCAAACCATTATGTCACTATTCAAATAAGTATTATGGACAAAACTAATCAAATTCAAAGCCGAGAGCATTAAAAAAAAATTAGATCAAATAAATTGGATTCGATGGAAAATCATTATGTCAATTATTTGAACTAAGTATTATTCACAAAACTAATCAAATTCTAACCCGGAAAGCATTCAAAAAAATGTTAATAACTTCCCACTAAAAAATCTCTAACAACTAAATATTAAACCAATTCAACTAACCCTCACAACTATTAAACTCCAAAATAATATATTTAAATACATCATGAGTGCAGGATGAGAAGCCACTGGTTGAACTCAAACTCATAACAAGGTGATAACCATGTTGAGGCCATGTGAAATGAGCATGCAATCAGGGTATATTTGTAGCGACATGGTCAAAAACGTTACCAACAGACTTCAAATTAATTGGCATCCTCATATCGACCATACAAACATTACTCGTTCCAAAAATGGAATGGAAAATTCCTCATCTCCGAGAAGTTGGGAGTAGGGTTGGAATTTGGATTCTTTATTACCTGTCAAATAAACTTTTTTTTGACGTTTTGGGTTTTTATGTTGGCCGTCAAGGAAACTTATGTCTAAAATTTTGCTCTTCAATCAAAATGTTTTGATAATAAATCGACCCTTCATCAATAAAGGTTTAATTAAAAAAATACTTTTCAATCACACCAGTGTGTTAATTTTTTATTACATATTTATAATAAGAAAAAAACAACGTGACCATGACTAAATGATTTGTTGAATCATAAAGGTTGTTTTACTCATGGATGGGATCCATAACTCCCAAACCATCGAGATTCAGTGCTTCTCCCAAACACATATACAAAAATTATGAGTAAATCTAGAAATCTATTTTACTCACACCCAATTCATTGTTATTGCAATCAATCTACTCCTATTTTAATTTCTCAATTTGGATTTCTATTAGATAATTTAAATGTTACAGTTTCAGTAAAAACGAATAGATTTCTTTCACAAAATAAACAAAAAACTTCAAAAAAAAAATCCATCTTAAAAACTTTGGAGTTGACCAAAAACTATCCTCCACAATGCCCATCCTCTCCAACATCATAATATCACGAAATCTAGATAAAGTTCAATTTTAATAAACCCAATAAACTTAATTTATTTAAATATAAACAA
>APFE030490980.1:168685-180900 GCA_000404065.3 Pinus taeda | reverse complement strand
AACTATTGCATGTCTTCACATAGACTTCATGTTTGATTTTCTCCAACTAATTAACTCAGGATGAATTAATTAATTATTTTTTAAGCAACTACTAAGATCAAATTCGAATTTTAATTCTCAATTTTAGTTCAGGGACTAACTAAAATTGGAATATATCCCAAAATGCTATTTATAGCAATTCTATTTTTAGCATTTCTATATTTGCATTTCTTGTTGCTATTTTCAACACTACTTTCATGAGGGTAATGAATGATGTGTTGAGACCATTTCTAGATGATTTTTTCATTGTCTACTTATATGATATCCTCATATTCATCAAGTCAAGAGATGAACATGTCAGACATGTAAACAAAGTACTTGATGTCTTGAGAAAAGAACAATTGTCTTTAAAGATGTCAAAGTGTGAATTTGGCAAGACTTCTTTGGTGTATTTGGGACACATTGTTGGAGGAGGTGAGCTGAAGATAGACCCCTCTAAGGTTGAGGTCATTTTGAATTGGCCCAAGCCCAATACAGTTATAGAGGTAAGAAGCTTTTTAGAGGTAGCACAATATTGGAGAAAGTTTATTGCTAATTTTTCTTTCGTTGCAGCTCCATTACATGCATTGACAAGTGTCAAGAAAATCTTCCATTGGGGAGATGTATAGCAGAAAACATTTTATGCTTTGAAGCAAAAGATAAGTTCAACACTGGTATTGGCACTTCCGGATCTTAGACAACCATTTGAGATTCAAATGGATGCAAGCGATTATGCCATGGGAGCAGTTCTATTGCACCACGGTAAGTCCATTTCATTTCATTCTGAAACTTTTAATGGAGCTGTAACTAACTATCCCACATATGACAAAGAACTTTATGCATTGGTACAAAGTGTTAAGAAATGGATGCACGATTTGATGGGGAAGGAGACCATCATCCATACCGACCATCAACCATTGCAGTATTTACAGTCACAATCAAAGTTGCAGCAGTCACGACATTTTAGATGGATGGGTTTTCTACAAATAATTTCATTTTTTTATCAGGTATAAAAAGGGAATCTACAATAAGGTAGCTGATATGCTTTCAAGGCCTATTGTAAATTCATCTATTATACTCAAGAATAACTAGGTTTTGCATGAAAGTTACATAGAACAATATGCAAATGATAGTGACTTTCAAGAAGTATATGTAACCTTGAGTCAAGGAAATCAAATTGAAGAGTTGGATTATCATGTACATAACAATTTGTTGTATCACTTGGGAAAGTTGTGTATTCCATAGGGAGAAAGAAACAATATCATAAGGGAGGCACACACTTCATTGATTTCTGGACACTTTAGTGTAGGCAAGACAATAGTGAATCTTCAAAGGTATTGTTACTGGCCACGCATGTTGGATAATGTTTCTCATTTCATAAGAGGATGTTATTTATGTGCTACAAGTAAGCCTAGCAATAGGAAACTTGGTTTATATGCTCCACTTCCGGTACCTTCACGTCCATGGGAGAGTATCTCAATGGAATTTGTAGGAGGTATTCCATTGTCAAGGAAAGCTCATGATTACATGTATGTAGTTGTAGACAGGTTCAACAAGATGTGCATACTAACACCATGTAAAAAGTAAATTACAACTGAATAAAAAAATCATTTTTTCTTCCAAAACATTTGGGTTCATTTTGGTCTTCCTACTTCTATTGTAAGTGATCGAGATTCCCAATTTGTTCGGAATTTGGTCAAATTTGTGGGACATGATGGACACAAAGTTGAAGAAGAGTACAACCTTTCACCCACAAACAAATGGACAAACCGAGGTGGTCAATCGAACAATTATTCATCTTCTTAGAGGATATTGCAACAAACATCCTAAGTTGTGGGATGAACAGTTGCATTACATACAACATGCATACAACAGGGAAAAACATTCTTCCACAAATACATCACCATTTGAGGCATGTTACGGGTACTTGCAAAGATCGCCATTGGACTTCATCTTTGAGAAAGATGTTGCCATCAAAGGTCACAGTGACATCGATAAGGCAAGGAAGTTCATAGATAAAATTTAGTTGATACATCATACAGTGCAAGAACAACTTGAGAAAAGTCAAAACGACTACAAGGAAAGGCATAACAAACTTTGGGTTGATCACAAATTTCAAGTTGGTGACAAAGTTTGGTTATATATTAGCAAAGAGAGACTTCAAGGGGAAGGTAAAAGGCTTAAACTAATTTGTTATGGTACTTTTGGAAAAGATTGGTAACAATGCATTTAAGCTTGATTTGCCTCCGTATATGCAAATATACTCTGTTGTTAATGTTGAGAATTGAGATTGTTTGAGCCTCCTTTGATTCATTATCAAGGAGAGCATGTTCAACTTCCATCAATAGATGATTTCTCGCCAGAATATCTAGATGAGATTCAACAAGATCTGATACTTGAAAAAAGAGCCAGAACTTCAAAGAGAGGGGATGTTGAATACCTTAGAGTGAGACTCAAGGGACAAAAGCTTTCTCAAGCCAAATGGTTGCAGACCGAGAAGGTGAGGGAGTTGTACCCTCACCTGTTGAACAATTGATAGTATATTTTGGGGTCAAAAAGGCTTCTAGTGGGGAAAAATGATTAGGTGCTCAGTATTTAGCTCAAAAATAAAATTTCTCAGAATGGATCAAAACCTAAATGACTGTGCCCATCTCTTAAAAAAGATCCTAACGCAACTCGTTTCGTCAAAAACTGAGTTCGTATGGGAAAGTTATTGTGTTTTGATTGCTTTTCTACGCAAGCGAAATTTGCAAAAAAAAATGCTCAGTCACTGCAGAGTCAACAGTCTGTACTACTGATGTCAAAGATGACTAGGCATGGTCAATGCAGGTCAATGGCAAATTAAGGATGGACAAGTGGCATTAGCTAGTTGGTTTGTACAAGCAATTTGTTGGCACATTCTTATTGATGCATTTCTGGACCAATGAAACAATGCCACGTCACAATCCCAGAGGCCGCTACATGGCACCTCCCAAAGGTCGGGTTGGAGGTCTAACAGTGGAGAAAAATTTATTGGTGGAATTTGGGGGTCAAACCCATGACCTACCGCAAGCAAACCATACACCTAATTGTCTATGCTATTGGGTAGTTCTTACCCTATCTATCCTCCACATATATTTAAGTTGTAAAGGTTTATGAGTTGGCGGTTAGGAGAGGGCCATCCCTCCCACATGTGAACACTACATAAACAAACCACAACAATTTATGTTAACGCGATGACTATCCACCCAAACATTAAACCGTTACCATGTGAACGCTATATCTGCAAACTCAAATAATCAGTTAACCCTGACGCCTTTGAAATTCATTACTCCCATGTTTAGCATGTGAACACGACGGATGTAAATCTAATGGTCAACTCCACATGTGACTAGGCCAAAAAACCATTGGAAGTTAAGACTGTGGTTGCGCTAATAATGAGGTTTAACTCTAATTAAGAGTAGTTTAGCCTTAATTAAGTATGAGTTAATCTGGTGGTAAATTTGTCGGTGCCCCCAAATTTGGGTTTGCCACCAAATTTAGTGGCACTAACTGGAGATGTTCTAGAATTAGAGGAGAAAATGTAGGAAAAGGCTGACTAAGCCCTAGAGAAGTCAATTTTTGACCAAATTGAGCTCAGAAAGAGGTGTTCTTGGCTAATTTGGACATTCTGAACACATTGGTGTAGGTATCAGGAGTCATAGAGCTTTGTAAAACAACATTTTCCCACATTGATCTAATAAAGAAGCCCAAGTCATGGAAGTCGACCAAGGAGATGTAGCCCATGAAGGGTGAACTCCTTCATCAAAACACTGTGTTAATGTGTCTCTTTGATGGTTTGTTGTACTGTGAATGTTTGTTGTTCAATAAATTTTTTTGAAGCTATTTTTCTCATGAATGTCACTTTAAACTTAAGGAAATTTAACTGGTTGTATGCAAAAACAACTAAGGAGACCTCAAAACAAGAAGCAATAAACAAACACATATTTATAAATATGTAATTGTTATTAGTACAACAAAACTAATCATACAAAAATAGATCAAAGGGTTGGTGTGGAAAGTAAACGGTCAAAGGGAGTCCAAGAGACCACTTGGTACATGGAAACCAAGGGTCATTAGAATGTATTATAAATGTATATCACTTATGAATAAATGAAACTGACAATTTATCCTACTCTTGTTGTCCACATTCCATGTATGTTTAACAATGTAACACAATTTTTAATCATGTAGATTCACTCTCACTTTACCATTGAGATTCTTAATTTGTAATAGACTTTGTTATAATACCATAGCTTATCAATACCACATAACCAAACAAATATAACTCATTTCATAAGACACTTATTCATATAACATTTTTTTAATTAATCAATTTAATTAAAAGGGAATAAAATACATAACTAGTTTTGAAATAAATAGCAACTTTTGATTTGTGAATATTACTTAGAATACTTTAAAATATATTGTAGAGATTAAATCCTTGCCATCCACTTAATAATTATTAATAATTAAATTTTAAATTTTAAAAACCTTTTCCAAAATAAACATACCTATCAATATAATTATAATTATTACCCGTAAAAAAACTTAAGCTGATTTCTAACCTTTTCACATATTTAGTTTTAGGTGATTGAAAATGATTTTTGAATAATCTATCACAAAAAAAATCCCCTGAAATTCCAAATATAAAATTTAGTTTTCTTCTATTTGATTGAAAATGTGAATATTGACCTCCTAGTATGGTGGATTTTCCATAATCATAGAATCAATTCACGATAAGCTCTAATAATAGCTCTCACCAATATAGTCTAAGGACCTTTGATCCAATCCAATATGCTTGAATCCCTTATATCCAAATCTTATATCCTAGTATTTGGGTTCATAAACCATTTTTCACTTGATGGAGGGATGGATTCCTTTCTGCTCTACCCTCACTTAGAAGAATCTTGTAAAAATTTTGAAGATTTTGTTTAGTATATATTTGTAGATAATTTTCATATGGAAACCAAAAAATGGTATGGCCCCAATAGTAAATTTAAGAAAAATTAATCTCCCACCCAATGATAACCACTTGTTACAACCATGGGGAGATCATGTTCTTAATTATGTCTACCATCTAGTTCCAATTTTTTTTAATGTAATCAATTACTTTAATATGATGAAGTATTTGAAACTGTCCTTGAATGGATGATTTTCATAAGTTAGCATTATCTAATTAAAAGCATCCCAGACAATAAATTTGTCAAAATTTATATGCTTCCTTATAATGGTGAAGAAATATGATTTCAAGATATTGCCAATAGCTCTTGCTTCTTTAATGGACCATAGCCCAAAGTTCAAAATGTCATCTTTAAATAATATGTGAGAGGTATATAAATCCTTTGAAATCTTGATCTAATTTATATTATTAACTTCCTTGATCTAATTTATATTATTAACTTCCTTTTAATTAGACAAAATTTGATTATGTTATCTATAACAAGTATAAAAATTAATTTAGGGAATGTACATTTTTTATAAGTTCATGAGAAACATTAAAACAATATGAGGCATAATTATGTATTCCTTATGAAGTCTAGCCTAGATCCATTTTAATTTCGTACCTATCAAGCGCTGAGAGGGATCAAAACTCTCAAGGTGAAAATCTCTTTTTTGAGAGAAAAACTCGAGGAAATGTTTGCACCTCGAGAGATTCGATCCCTCTCAGCACTTAATAGATCCAGAGTTAAGATGGATCTAGGCTGGTTTCAATCGTATGCGCTAAAGAAAATATAACGAACATATGATGAATTTCATCAATAATATGTAAATTCACCTAATATTAATATAATCATTTTAAATATGTTAAATATGTCTCATATTAATTTGGTCATTTTAATTTTAATTTTGTTTAGTTACCTCAGTTTGTTGAGGTGATAAACATCATTAATAAGTTTAATGATGAAAAATGATGAAATAAAATTTTGAATGTAAAGTGACAATGTAATAGTGTTGAATGATAGAAAATGTGAATAATAAGAATATAGTCAATTACAAATAGTCTTCATTGCGATTAATCTCAAACTATTTTCTTCTACTATTCTTATTGTCATCGTTGTTACTTGTGTCATCTTTTCATATCAATTGTCATCTTTTCATATTGATTATATGAAAATGACAGGCTAAATCATAAAGCATTGAAATCTTTATCTCGAGATATTGTAGTAAACATCGTACCTTGTCTATTTTTCTCTCCCATATTAATAGGTTGAATTACTATAACACAAAAATCATTGTACATTGTCAATAATGTTTTGTGCTTACACTAAGATCAATGCACAATGTTAATCCAATCACTTCAAAATTAATGTACCATCATACATCCAATTACATCAAATGAGAAATCAACATCTACACTGAAATTAATGCATCTAATGCAAACAATAAAATAAGATTAGGAAACAACATTTACACCTAAATCAATGCATCTAATGCAAGCAATCAAATAGGATTAGAAATCAAGATTTACACTCAAATAAATGCATCTAGTGCAAGTAAGAAAATAGGATTATAAACTAGCATCTACACTGAAATTAATGCACCTAGTGCAAGTAAGCAAATAAGAATATAAACCAAAATCTACACTGAAATCAATGCATCTAGTGCAAGCAATCAAATATCATTAGAAATCAACATCTACATGAAAATCAATGCATTTAGTGAAAGCAATAAAATATGATTAGAAATCACCATTTACACTAAAATCAATGCATCTAGTGAAATAAATGTCTTCCCTCTCTCCCCCTTCCATATATATCTATATCTCCCTCCCTCTCTCCTTCTTTGTCTCTCTATCTCAACCCCCCAAACATACACACTCTGTCACTCCATATCTATCAATCTCTCTATCCCTCCCTCCCTCTCTCCATCTATCTTTTTTTCCCTCTCTTCACTTTCCATCTATATCTGTATCTCCCTTTCTCTTTATATCACCCCCAAAACATACACTCTCTTTCTACAATCTATCTATCTTTCCCTCCCTCCTCTCTCTCTCTCTCTCTCTCTCCCCCTTGCTTCTATCTCTCTTCCCTCTTGTTGACCTCTCTCCCTCTCTCTTCATCTTCCTTATCACTACCTCTCTCTCTCCACCTTTCTCTCTCTATTTCTTTCTTATTACCTCCCTCTCTCTCCCCGTCCAACCCCATCTCTCTTTCCCTCCCTCTCCATTCTCTCACATCATCTTTCTCTTCCTTCTTCTCTCTCTCTCTCTCTCTCTCTCTCTCCAACTATGTTACTATATATCTCCCTCTCTCCTCTCTCCTTCTCTCCCCCATTCTCTCCATCTATCCTTATTTGTGTCTTTATCTCACTCCCAACAATACACAATCTCTCTCCATCTCTCCACTTCTCACTCTTTATGTATTTATTCTCCCTCCTCTCTCTCTCCAACTCCATCTCCCTATCTCTCCCTCTCTCCCTCCCACTCTCCTCCTCTCTCTTAAGTTCAATCTTTCATACTTTCTCTCCTACCTCCCTCTCTCTTCCCCCATCACGCTCGTCCTCTCTCTCAATCCCTATCTCTTGCTCTTCCTCTCTCTCCCTTTCTCTCCTACCTCCCTCTATCTTCTCCCATCACTCTCTCTCTCTCTCTTTCTCTCTATTTTCCCTCCAATCCTCTCTCTCTCTCTCTCTCTCTCTCTCTCTCCAACTATGTTACATATCCCTCCCTCTCTCCTTCTCTCCCCCTTCTCTCTATATCTCCTTCTTTGTCTCTTTATCTCACCCCTAGACATACACACTCTCTCTCTATCTCTCCCTTGTCACTCCCTCTCTCTCTCTCTCTCTAGTTCTCACTCTTTATGTCTTTCTTCTTCCCTCCCTCCGTCCCCCTCCAACTCCATCTCTCTATCCCCCCGCCTCTCTCCTCTCCTCTCCTCTCCAGCAATTCCCTCTCGCTCTCCACCTTCTCTCCTAGCTCTCTCTCTCTCTCTCTCTCTCCTCTCTCTCTCTTTTCCCTTCAAATCCTCTCACTATCTCCCTCCCTCTCTCCTTCTCTCTCTCCCCCCTCCATCGTTGTGTCCCCCTCTCCCTCTCTTAGCCTTCTCTACCTATCTCACTCCTTTCCCTCTCTCTATCTTCATTCCTCCTCCCCCCTCTCCTTTAGTTTATCTTCATCTCTCCCTCGTCACTCCACATATCTCTCCACCTCTATCACTCTATGTTTTTGTTCTTCCCTCCCATATATATCTAGAGTTAATATATATCATGATATATTAATTATATATTATAATATACAAATTTAATATTGTAATTAATCCAAAGTAATATTTAATAATATTAATATATAATAATTAGTAATGAATATTAGATTTAAAATAATAATAATATTTTAATATTAATATTAGCATTAATAATGTTTTTTTGCATGGTATTAATAATAATTTTGCAATGGTATTTGGTCCATAGGCTTCACCTAAATAAAACCTATTTTTTGAGTGTTAGTAAGTATATAGAGGTTTCTAGATTAAATTCAAAAGAGGTTTTATTTAATTACTATATCTCATTTATTTATATTTTCATTGATGATTTTTATTTATTTATCATATTTCTTTATTTAACATGGTATTTGGCCCATAGACTTGGTATATAATTAGATGTTGATTTCTAATCTTATTTGATATATTTTATTTTATTTACCATACCTATTTATACATCTTTTATTTTTATTTATTTACCAACTTCTTTTATAAATATGGTATTTGGCCCATGGTATTAATAATTATTTGTCCCACGGTATTTGGCCCATAAGGTGCACCTAAATAAAACCTATTTTTTTAGTTTTCTTAAATATAAAGAGGTTTATGGAGTAAATATAAAAGATGCTTTATTTATTTACCATGTTTTTGAATAAATATAAAAAGAAGTTTTATTTATTTACCATACTTCTAGTTTATTTATATTTATATTTATTTACCGTACCTTTTTTTGAGTATTCAAAAAACTCTTTATATTTTTAAATTTTATATTGTGTATTATATAATAATAATTAGATTGATTTTTAAATAGCGCTGACATTAGATAATAAATTTTAAATGTTAAATATTTACATTTACGTTTATGTTTACTTTTACATGTTTACATTTTTATGTGAGATCTACCCCATACTAAACCTTTGATCCAATCCAATAAGCTTGAATCCCTAATATCAGAATCTTATATCCTAGGATTTAGGTTCATAAACCATATTTCACTTGATTAGAGGGATGGAATTCTTTCTTCTCTACCCTTACACTAGAAGAATCTTGCAAAAATATTAAAGATTTTGTTTAGTATATATTTATCTATAATTGTCATATAGAAATGGTTGAGAGTTTTAATTAGTGATTAAACCTCCTAGTATTTAAGTGTCAACCCATACTGGTGTTCGTAAACACGAGTCGTACTATTCAATTTATGATCTGATCAGAGCATATATAAACGACTCTATTCAGTTTATGATCAGAGCATATATAAATTCCTTGACAATGGTCGCTTAAGTACAAAATGATAAACAAACTTCTATGGATTAGCATTTGATTCAATTTATGATTAGAGCATATATAAATTCCTTGACAATGGTCGCTTAAGTACAGAATGATAAACAAAATTCTATGGATTAGCACTCATTTTATTTGCAGACAAAGAATTCTGAATATAGGTAAAAGGAAATCAATTCACTTAGTTTACCTAACCATACCACTCTACTTTTAAGTAACTCCTCACCCAATCCTAAATGAAATTGGAATATTGGACATGGATTGCACACGTTGAATTAATGCCAGAATGAAAACCTAATTGTCTCATTGTTTACTTCAATCCTAGGAACAAATCATAAATCTACCCAGAGTCACACAATGCCTTTTAAATGAAAATATTCTTCTTGACTCAATCACACCTTGTTTAGATAACTCGGAAAATATTCTTCTTGACTCAATCACACCTTGTTCAGATAACTCGTACTGATAGAAAGAAATCACACACCCTAATTAATATTTGTCGGCCTTGAATATCACTGTGAATTTCACAATGAAAATGGAATCACTTTGCTTAATTAAAATCACACTATTAACTAATGGCCTTGGATCACACTACTAAACTACTTTAGCTTTTGAATACTGGAAAACAAGTACACACACCAATCATAATTTGATACTAAATGCACAATATAGAATATAATCACACTACTTTAAGCACACCCAGTTTGCAATGTAAACACAACCCTATCCTTCACCAAACACGATTTTGATTAGTATCAAACTAAAATTTCATTCATCAAAAAGATCATAAGTTAACTATTTGATGCATTCAAGAAGAAATTCATTCAAAATCCTTAGCATGTCCTATGAAATAGTGCGTGCAATTATTATAATTTAAGCCACGTTCTGATCAAAGAATAGTTTGATTGTAATTAAAATGAACTCAACTTTTTATGAGGAACAGAGCATAGCTCTGTGTTGAAGATTTACCCACAGTCTATATGACAAATGGAAGTCTATCCACTTAGAATTCTTAATCATGTTATCTATCAATGAATGCTTATGATCAATCCAAAATCAAATGGAATATCTCACACATTTGCACAAGAAACCTTAGCGAATTCACACAATAACTGGATAGAAAACTAATGTAATGAACTATCACACAATGATACACCTACGAACTAACATTGAAGCTTGTTCCGAGATGATGGTGGGCCCTGCTACACCTGGGTAAGCTTTAAACAACTTGTAGTAAAAGAAAGATTTAAAATATTCAAATTAAGGACTCACAATAAACCATAACTCGAAATGATTTGGCTCAAAGCATAGCCATGGTATTAACTAGAATTGAATCTTCAATTACAAATAACGATGTCTGACAGTAACTTGATTACTTAATAGCTTGCACCAATAACTAGTTCTAATTCATTACAATATTGGCTTTTACAGGCAATGATTCACATTCATAATGGAAATAAACCCATACATGGAAAGCTTAGCGAATTTACTAAATCAAACTTGAGATATGATTGCTTGAATGAATTCTCTCTCCTTGGCACAAGGGGTTCCAACAAATGGCAACATTAGCATGGTCCTGTTTCGATGACGATATGGAGAATCTTCACTATGGAAAACATGGAGCTCAGGCTCAGTCAAAATCTTCAGTTGTGGTGTTCGAGCTTTTAGAAGTACGAAGTCATAAAAAGAGTCTACTGGACCTCCATGATTTTGAGTACAGATCATAGACTGAATTGTTGAGTACAAAAATGACAAAGCAAGACTGTTGACCAACATTCCCTCCATCTTTAGTTGACCTGTCCATACTGCTGCAAATATTCACACTTAACCCATAATGATTAGTCAGCTTATTAGGAATATAACTCAAACTTAACAAAAAAATAGAAAAAAGCCACTAATGTAATGCATTTACCTCATGTTAGGGTTTTAGCAGGGTTTAGGAGAGTGAGGGCGATGAATGGTAGGTGAAGGGTAGTTCCTTTGACAATAGTGGGCAAAAATGGAGGCGATAAGTGGTAAAATTGGAAACAAAATGCAGCACAAACAAAAACCAAAAAGTGGTATGACCCAATAGTAAATTTTAGAAAAAATAATCTCCCACACAATGATAACCACTTGTTACAACCACGAGGAGATCATGTTCTTAATTATGTCCACCATCTAGTTCCAATTAGTTTTAATGTAATCAATTTATTTAATATGATGAAGTATTTGAAATGGTCCTTGAATGGATGATTTTCATAGGTTAGCGTTATCTAATTGAAAGCATCCCAAACAATACTTTTGTTGAAGTAATATAATTTCAGGATATTTCTAATAACTCTTGCTTCTTTAATAGACCATACTGTTTCTCTTGCTTTTTTAATGGACCATACTCTTGAAGTAATGCTTCCATGTTATGGGTAATTGTCATGTTGAGTCCTTAGGCCTTATTTTAGAAGTTGTTGATTCCTGTCAGGCTAGGAGTAACTCCAGATTTGGCAGAAAAACTGATTCGTTTATTTCATTAGGTATCTATTGTTATATACAAGAATGTGACTGCTAGGTTCATCTTCTTGATGACTATTCACATTCCAAATTCACCCAATCGCAGAGGATTAGGTGTCAACATTCCCCCCCTTAATCTGAAGGGATGTTGGTGAGTCCAAGCATCGTTCTAAATCTTTCAAGCTTTTCTCTTCCAAGCGCTTTGGTGAAGAT
>APFE030490980.1:39554-121980 GCA_000404065.3 Pinus taeda | reverse complement strand
TCTCTCTCTCTCTCTCTCTCTCTCTCTTCTTACCTCCCTCTCTCTTCATCTTCCTTCTCTCTCTCTCTCTCTCTCTCTTTCTCTCTCTTTTTATTTCTTCTTACCTCCCTCTCTCCCCCCTCCAACTCCATCTCTCTTTCCCTCCCTCTCTCTTCATCTTCCTTGTCTCTCTCTCTCTCTCTCGACCTTTCTCTCTCTATTTCTTTCTTCTTACCTCCCTCTCTCCCCCCCTCCAACTCCATCTCTCTTTCCTTCCCTCTCTCCACTCGCTCACATCCTCTCTCTCTCCCTGTCTCTCTCTCTCTCCAACTTTGTTACTGTATCCCCCCCTCTCCTCAGTCCTTCTCTCCCCCATTCTCTCCATCTCTTCTTCTTTGTGTCTTTATCTCACCCCCAAAAATACACAGTCTCTTTCCATCTCTCCACTTCTCATTGTCTATGTATTTCTTCATGCCTCCTTCTCTCCCCTACCAACTCCATCTCCCTATTCCTCCCTCTCTCCTCCTCTCTCTCAAGTTGTCTCTCTCGTACTTTCTCTCTCTCTCTTTCTCTCCTACCTCCCTCTCTCTTCCCCCATCACTCTCCTCTTGTCTCTCAAGTCCTGTCTCTCAAGTGCTATCTCTCATTCTTCCTCTCTCTCCCTTTCTCTCCTACCTCTCTCTCTCTTCTCCCATCTCTCTCTCTCTCTCTCCAACTATGTTACTATATCCCCCCCTCTCTCATTCTCTCTTCCCTTCTCTCTATCTCTTCTTTGTATCTTTATCTCACCCCTAAACGCTCTCTATCTTTATCTCTCCCTTTTCACTCCCTCTCTCTCTTCACTTCTCACTTTATATGTCTTTCTTCTTCCCTCCCTTTTCCCCCCTCCATCTCCATCTCTCTATCCCTCCCTCTCTCCTCCTCTCTCGTAATTCCTCTCTCTCATCCTCCCTCTCTCTCCCTTTCTCTCCTACCTTCCTCTCTCTTCCCCCATCTCTCTCTCTCTCTCTCTCTTTTCCCTCCAATCCTCTCACTATCTCCCTCCCTCTCTCCTTCTCTCTCCCCCATCCATATTTGTGTCTCCCTCTCCCTCTCTTACCCTTCTCTACCTATCTCACTCCTCCCCCCCTCTCTCTTCATTCCTCCTCTCACCTCTCCTTCAGTTTATCTTCATCTCTCCCTTGTCACTCCCCATATCTCTCCACCTTTATCACTCTATGTCTTTGTTCTTCCCTCCCATAGATATCTAGAGTTAATATATATCATGATATATTAGTATATATTATAATATAACAAATTTAACCTTATATCCTAAGATTTAGATTCATAAACCATATTTCACTTAATTGGAGGGATAGAATCCTTTCTGCTCTACCCTCACTAGAAGAATCATGCAAAAATATTAAATATTTTGTTTAGTATATATTTGTAGATAATTTTCATATAGAAACCAAAACGTGGTATGGCCCAATAGTAAATTTAAGAAAAAATAATCTCCCACCCAATGATAACCACTTGTTACAACCACGAGGAGATCATGTTCTTAATTATGTCCACCATCTAGTTCCAATTCATTTTAATGTAATCAATTGCTTTAATATGATGAAGTATTTGACATTGTCCTAGAATGGATGATTTTCATAGGTTAGCGTTATCTAATTAAAATCATCCCAAACAATACATTTGTCAAAATTTATATGCTTCCTTATAATGGTGAAACAATATAATATAGGATATTGCCAATAGCTCTTGCTTCTTTAATGGACCATACCCCAAAGTTCAAAATGTTATCTTTAAATAGTATATGAGAGGTATATAAATCCTTTGAAATCTTTATCTAATTTATATTATTAACTTCCTTTTCATTAAGTTGTCTATAACAAGTACAAAAATAATTTAGGGAATGGACATTCCTTATGAAGTTCATGAGAGACATTAAAAAAATATGAGGCATAACCATATATTAAGAAAACAAAATCAACTATTAAGTGGTATTCCTTAATTCAGGAGACATGGACCGTGTGTTAGATGGATCTAAATGGATCAACACAAGTCTATTATGTAGAGATTTGACATGGTCAAAGGCCTTGGAAAGATCAATTTTGTGACAAAAATATTAATTTTTTTTGTATTTAATGGTGTGAAGTTCATCCTAAAGTGTTCTAGTTACATCATGGATTTTTGGTGGTCGTCAATATTTTATCAAGCAAGTATTTTTTACATGAAATTTTTAAATAGAGAAACAATAACTTTTATATAATTTATAAAAAAGCATTTTATAAGGAGATAAGCCAAAAGTCACTAAAAGAGGAGGGATCATTGATATTTGGGAAACTGACTAAAAAGTAATATAAGGGTCTTGAGAATCTTACTATAAGTCATAGATGTAGGTTTTAACCCGATATATAAATTACCTGCATACAAATTTTAAAATAGAAAATAAACAAAGACGAGAGCATAACACATAAAAGAAGTATACATAGAGATTTCCCCTAGATCCCAAAACTGAGATTACTAGATTGATTTTTCATTATGTTCCTTTCAATATTACAATACATATATATACATGCCAAAGGATCCATAAACCCTAATCCATTGACCCTGTATTAGAACATAACCATAGTTCCCTTGACCAGATCTACATAATACCATAGACCGAAAACCATCATGCCCAAAACCATGTGCGAAATCCATGCCGCCCCCCCGAGAGCCCCCGCTAGTCGTGGAAAGAATATAACTCAAACCAAAAATAGATTCATTAATTACATAGAGTAGATAATTTCCAAGAATATCAAGAAAATCCTTAAAGAACTCTGTAGGAAACCCATAGGGCCTTGATGCTTTATATGATTGCTTTAAGTCCGCTATCTAAGGTATTGTCTCCTTCGAGATGTGTTTCATAATAATTTCTCATTGTCCTCATTTGAAAACATTTAATTGAAACAAGAAATAATGGTAGTGACATCTCTAATTTCCCTCTTCCCATGATATTGATCATAGTTTCATTTGAGATGCCCTTGAAATCTCATGTTTCAAACCCATTTTGGTAATTTATTTTCCAAATAGTATTATGGGAATTATTTTGTAGTAGAGTCCCCTTTAATAAGCCACCATGCTTGACTATGATGTTTTTATTTAGCCTCTTTCTAGATCAATAGTCTATTCCTCTCTTTTTCTTAAACTTCTAATGCATCCATATACACTTCATCACCTCCTTGTACAATAGAGGGTTCCAAAATAATATCATTTTTTTCTTTGTAAATGATAGGTACAAGTTTAAATATCTGGAAATTTCCATGAGCCTAATCTCTAGTTAGATTCTTAATCATTGAATTTTCTCATAGAAATGTTTGAAAGCATTTTTCTCAATGTTGTAGTAACACACCCAACCCCTTAATGCCTTATTACAATGGTAAGGTATGCCGATCCAACCTATTTTCTCAAGAATCTGGGTATATCAAATTTTCTCTTTTCTTCAACCTCCTCAAAGGTCATTTCCCAAACTGCCATCATCTTTTTTCTCATCTAGAGATTTCCAACGATATAAATTTCATTCGATTTCGAGCTTGGGACACAAAGTTATTCCCATTTGAAAATTTTCCTCCAATGCCACATCAACACCCATATTTTTTCCACATGACAGAAATTTGGCATCCCTCAGCCCATATGTCACAATAATATAATTTATGGGGGGGATAGGGAATAAGAGAGAGGAGGGAGGGAGGAAGAGATATAGATATGGAGAGTGAAATGTTAGAGAGAGAGGGGAAAGAGAGAGAGGGAGCAGAAAGGAAGGGAGGGAGAGAGAGAGTGTGTATGTTTGGGGGCTGAGATAGAGAGAGAAATAACGAGAGACAATGTGAAATAACGATATATTTGGAGGAGGTATATATGTTCTTACACTGAAATCAATGCAAACTATTAATCTAATTACTTTGAAATTAATGTACATCATATATCTTGTTGCATAAAATCAAAAATTAACATCTACACTAAAATCAATGCATCTAGTGCAAATGATGAAAGGATATTTTGGGGTATAACCAATTTAGTTTTTATGATGGTATTCTTAGTATATTTTGGCATTATGGCTAGTGTGTTGGTCTTGATGTCAACCTGGATCATGATCTTGTCACATTATGTCAACGCGATCTTGTTACACTATGACATTGTTGATTGTGTACGTAATTGATGTGCCTAGATAGGTCATGGATGGATGATGTCTCTTAATGATTGGAGGGGAGTTGTGGGAGTCTTGATGATTTCATAGGAGGTGCAAAAAGGTTGCATACGGTCTGGAACAATTGTAGGAGGATGGACAAGGCTTGAAAGTGAAGAAAACTGAGGTAACACAGGTGACTAGTTGAGGAAGTTTTGACTGATGTGTATAGAAGTTGTTGAGGTATGATAGATACTTGTCAAGGCTTGAACAGGTCCTACAGGTATTGAATAAGACATGTCAGAAGTTGGAAGCAATTTTGACTGAGGTTTGATTGAATTTAGGGCTTGAAAATAAGGTAACACAAGTTTCTAGTGTAGGAGGAGCATTATAGCACAGGTCTCCAGTGCAATAGGTGCATTATAAATCACTTCTCGAAAGGCTAGGGAACATTACTAATTGTAAGTGTACAAAAATAAAAATACGGCATAACCATATAATTTCCCAAGGTATTCTTGTGCGGAAGGTTGAGTAATGTCTATTTGATCCTGTCAAATATTACCATCAACAAATGATTCAGGTCCGAGTGTGACTGTTGCACAAAAATTGTCACTTTGACATTCTGCGATCAATGTGTCTATCACCACTCATACCTTCCTCCTTTGCAAGTCTTAAACCTCAGTTCTTCATATCAAGCCTTGAAAATTAGAGAAAGACCTTAAAAATCTCTAAAACTCTAGTTTCGCACTTTCTCTTAGCATTACCTGTGGTACCACACCTATTGGTCATGTCCCCTGCGCCCCTGACCGCTTTGTATCTGTGTTATGGGTGTGAACCCATGTAAAAGTTAAAAAGGTGCAATTACATTCTTAAAAACTCACTTTGAGTCATTTTTGGAAGCTTCTAGAGGGAATCTTGCGGTGACAAGTTCGCTCCTTAATGATTCATGCATCCCATACCTTTAGGAGCTAACCCCTTGATGTGAGGAGCTTATTCCCTTGAAGGAGGACCCTATCCCTTCAATGGTGGACCTATAACGTCCTTCCTTTGCACTATAAAATGAAGCATTGGGCTGGTTACTTCGGAAGTTGAAAGCTAAATATTTTTTAGGGTAAATGTTGCTGGAAGTTAGTCTTCCTAATTGGGCTTTTGAGAGGAGATATTACATACCTTTTGATCTCATTTGGAAGAGAGTGAGGCTTGTCAAAGTAGAGGAGATTCCTGTTTTGGACCCTGGGAAGAGCTTGTACAACATCAGAGGCACACGGTTGGTAAAGTTCTTCCATTTCAAGTTTAATACAATCAAGTTTATTTTTTATCAATAAGCTGTGGTTTTATTGGTTTATTTTTTCATGGATTCCTTTGATCACCATGATGAACATTGATTTATTTATATTAGCTATGCAAGTGTTATTTGATGTGTGCTTGTTTGTGATTGCAGGTTCTTAAAAGGAAACTTTTTTGAAGCTGTTGGAGCATGGCTGCCACAAACTAGCGTTGGACTTAAGGTAGGGTCTATTTTTATTAATGAATCGCAATATGTTTAGAGAAAGATAGATTTGCTTGTCCTGCTTGTTGCTAGATATCAGTTAATACTAGGGAGATCGGTCTTGTCCGCAAAAACGATTTATCCGGCCAACAAATTGGCGACTCCGCTGGGGACTGGATTTGATTTTTTAATTTTCCTTATTCTTTGACTTGAGAAACTTGATTTTTTGTTTATGGTTTTTGCTTGATGTGTGTGGGATTGGGTAGTTTTTAGGTCCTAGATTGTTTTTTGTTTTTTAGAAATTTTTACGAGGACCGCACGTTGTGTTTATATTACAGTGCGGACCTCTCTGCACTGCTACTTTACTGCACAGAGCGGTACCACATATGGTTTTACTGGAAGCCTGTGGACCCTGTCAAATTTTTTTGAAAAACCTAAAATCATTTCGTCTAGGCAAGTTTAGGTTCTTTTTATTACTTTTAGTCTCCACCCAGATCTACATATATCCTGTCAAAAGTCTCTCGTGAGTAAGTTCCATTTGTGTTTTGTTTTAGATGAATTTCTAGAAGTTTTGCATGCCTGGATTGGTTTTCACTCGGTCTTTGTAGTGACTTAAAGATTAGAAGCCTAAGAAACCTTAGATCACCCTGGTCTCTTTTGCCTTCTTGATGAGTCTGGCTGGTTTGTGAAATCTTCCCTTGGTGAGAAATAGATTTCGTTTCTCTTTGCAAATCTTTGAATGAACTTGGTCATAAGTTGTGAATTTCATTTTTATAAAAGAAAACATAGCTGGGTGTTTTTTGATTGGTTTGTTGTTCTGAACGAATTAATCCTTAGTTTACTGAATAACTAAGTAAAACATCCTAAAAAACATTTAAAGCTTTTATTTCAATTAAGGTTTTTAGAAGTTAGATCTCAAGATTAGATATTTCATAGTTTTGAGTGTGTTTTTTAGGGAATTGTAGATTCTCTTTTGGAAGAATTGTTTTCTGTAGTTTTGAGTGTTGAAAAGAAAAGGGATTTATTTTGTGAGCATAATTAGTAGCTTCGTTTTGAGTTTGTTGAAAAAGACAAAAAGATTTTCTTTTTGTTTATATGTTGAAGGAAAGATTTGTTTTTCAAGGAATTGCATTCTCAACTCTTCTTTTAGCTAGAGATTCATTGAAAGGAAAAATGAAATGTTTATCATCTTAGGTGCATTTTTTAGTATTTTTGGAGTCGAGTCTTCACACCATCAAAGTTTCATCTCCATACCTATTGATTTAAAAAACAAACAATATAAATAACACTTAATTAAAATTCATCTGGCAATTTTTTTATTTCTAGGGCTCTTATCACCAACATGGCTTAGGCTAGTATCTTGGAGTAGGGAGTAATTAACTCTCCAAGGTAGTTAAAACAAACAAGTAGTTGTATCTTGCGGTAGGAAATAAATCCAATTGTAATTGATATAATCTGGGAAGCTCCTCTTAAAGGAGTCAATCACGAGATCATGTCCGAACCTTTCAGATAATCAAGTCTGTCTCATTGGGAAAGATAACAGATTTGCGCGTATTAAAAACGGTAAACCTCGGATTAACCATTATTGAGGAGCCTGGGGTCACTTGTTGGTAAATATCAGATTGATCATGTCGAGAAACCTTCAAGGGGATTGAGCTTTGCTATTCTACCCTTGCGCGTAGATCAGATCGTAGACTATTCCCCCAGTGTATTTGTTACTGTTGGTGACCTTAGTGACCATAATCTTAAGATTCTTTCCTAAGGTGACTGTGAAGGATGGGTCTCACTATACCTGGAGTAGACATCGACTAGACTTACTTGGAATCTCTAGGGGTTCTCTTCACTCGAGACAGTTTTTTGAAGAAACTTGTGCCAAACTGTTTCATTAAGCAAGTTGTCGGGGTAACTGTTCCAACTGCCATTTCTGTATTGAATTCTGCAACGTTGGATTTCATTACCAACTAGTGTGTTCGGTACGGAAAGTTACTTTTTATGTGTGGTTTGACCTCTTATATTGTTAGGCGTGTGATTCAATTGTTTAGTTCTTTAGAGACTTTAGGTGGTTTTATTGAGATTTTCTTTGTTTGCGTGTGAAGTGATTAAATATTTAATCATGGTTGAATTACTGAGACAATCCTGTAGACTTTGGGGGCAGCCTCCCGAATATACACCAAGTCAGCTTGAAGGGCTAAGAGCTCTTGTCACACCTAGTGGTAGTAGAGTTGGGTCACTAGAAGCCGGAGAATCATCTTTAATTATTCACCCTGATTACCAAGTTCTAGCAACAGAGTATATTTCTGAACCAATTTCATTTTCTGAAGTTACTGGTAGTATTTCTTCTACTAGTGAATTAATTGATGAATTGAAATTTCTGAACCTGAAACTGAACTTGTTGCTACTTCATTCTCAGGATTTGCTTCTCCAGCTTCTAGTGGTCTTGGTTCAACCAGGGTAGGAAGTGTTATTACCCAAAATCTTCCTTTTGGACTCATTTCTATTGAAGAACTGGTTAGTCCAAACGAAGATATAATTCTCCCTGAAAATCAACCAACTTTAGAACTTAGGGAGCGTGAATCAATCTTCTACAGTCCTTTTAGAAGTGACGCTTGATGCATATCATTGATGAACTTTTTAGAAAATCCGAGTCTTTCTTCTTCACCACCTTGTATTCCTTTTCATCCTACGCCCAAAGGTTATTATCCTCCTTTGAATATGTCAAAACGGTCATCCATGTTTTCCCAAACACCGGAAACATTTTTATATGGCGGTCCTTTTGTTCCTTCTAGGTATCAGTCACTTACTGGTACTTTTTTAGGAGCGTCTCCTCAACCCATTGAACATGGGATGTCAACTGGTAATAATGGAACTCTGCCGTTGAGCGTAGAAGAAATTATTATGATGTTTGGTGCTATTCCAAATCCGCAACCTCAAGGTAGTCAGTTACTACCTGGAGGGCAACCTCAAGGTAGTCAGTTACCGCCTGGGGGGGCAACCCCAAGGTGCTCAAATACCACCTGGGGGGAAACCTCAAGGTAGTCAAATATCACCTAGGGGGCAACCTCAAGGACAATACATACCTTCAAGACAGTACATACCTCAAGGTCAACCCCAGGCTCAGTATATACTCAAGGTCAACCCCAGTATCAATATATACGTCAAGGTCAACCCCAGTTTCAGTACGTGCCTCAAGGTTGTCAACCTCAAGGTCAGTACCTAACTCAAGATTTCCAACCACCTTCTGGTCAACCATTTGTACAAGGCGCTGGAAATGTAGCTTTCAATTATTAGTCCTACACTCAACCTAGTTATGGTCCTCCATATGCTCAACCTGTTATGGGTCCTTACCCCAGAATGAATATGGTGTGGGATCCATCTCAAACTCAACAGATTTTGCAACCCAATGTGCAGTTGTCATCTCAACATGGACAACCTTTGGTTTCTGGTCCAACCCAGCAACCCGTCCAGTCTACTTTTCAAACTTCTGCACCTGGTGTAATTCATCAGTATGGGCCTGGTTCACCTTGAACTCTGCCTCAAACGACTGTTGTAACTACTACAACTTATGTTCAATCTACCCCACCTACTTCGGGAGTATCGATATCTTTGGTTTCTAAAACCCAGTTTATCAGTATCAACCGTACCTTGGGTATACTTATTAGCAACCTCAACCTCAACAACCTCAGTTTGGTCCGGTTAATCCTGGTTTTCTGGGAGGATATAATATTCCTAGTGCAAATCCAATTCCAAGTTATCCTGGATATCCTCCTCCCGGGGCTGGTCTTGTGACCCAAGGTTTTCAAGACCCTAATTGTTAGTAAACGTTCATTGCAACTTTGGATTTACCTAATTTGTCACGCCTTAGGAATGATCCAATCTACTATCTTCCGTATTGGCCGCCAATTCCTAATAAGTTGCCCAGTGATATCCCGAAGTTTGAAGGTAAGCCAGAAGAAGATCCGTCAAATCATGTGATGACTTATCACCTCTCGTGTGCATAAAATTCCATTATAGATGATTCAATTTGCTTACAGCTTTTTCAACGCACTCTAATTGATCTCGCGGCCAAGTGGTACACTGAGTTACCATGAAGATCTTTTTATATTTTAGTCAGTTAGCCACTTCATTCTTAACTCATTTTCAGTTGCCTGTCAGATATGACAATGACACAGAATTATTAACTTCATTAAAATAGTCAACTTCCACATACATTTCAAATCATATTCATGAATGGTGACGTCGACGACATTTAGTGAATTTTTTTATCCCGGATCAAATTTTGGCCAGAATGGTTTGTTAAATCATTATTACCTAAAATCACTGAGGATGTAGCTAAGGCAGGAGTTGTTACTGAAGAGCAAGTAATTGCTCAGGCTCAGTACCTTGACCTCATTTATATGCAGTCGAGTACTTTACACGAAAAAATCCCCGATCTTCCGAAACAAAATCAAATAACTGTAGCTCCTTCAGGGTCTCATGCCGCTGATGGTATGATTGGTTTAGTTAGTACCAAGAGTAAGAAGAAATCTGCAAAGAATTCTTCACTTATTATAACTTTATCCGATTCCCCGACAGGAGAACCTTCCACTGAAATTCCTGCCGATATTCATGTGGTAGAATCATCTACGGCCAAATCAAAATCCGGCGGTAAAAAGAAAGGGAAGAAGAAAAATAAACAAAACACAAAAGAGAAACCAGATAAAACTGAATCTACTGACGAGAAACGTAAACCTCACTATCCTTGTCTCATTTGTGATGAGGAGCACTTTACAAGAGATTGTCCACATCGAGCTGAGGTTTCAAAAATCGTTAAAGGTTCCCAAACACCTGCTGTCTTGAAGGATCCTTTTCCTAGTCAAGATAGTGAGATGATAGGCTCTTCCTCAAATGCCTCAGAAGAACCAATTATGATGATGTCCCATGTCAGGATTGCGACGTGATCACAAGATTATGGTAGTAAGATTCCTATTGGTGGTAAGGAAGCAAAATCTTCTATTTCAAACCCATCAACTTCAACTCCTTCTAGTTCTGATGCGCTACAGACCGAGAAACCTAACCCAGACTTAGTAATCAAACCGCCTGCTAAAGGTATACTTAGGAAGTTATATTTCAGTCCACATGCGAGAGCTGTTCAGAACTATAACATTGTTGAAGATTTAGTTATATCCCCTTCAACAATGTCGGCTTTGTAGGTGCTGCGATCATGCCCAGCACAGCGTAAATTGCTATTGTCTGCTATAGGCGCTGTTGATATTCAGGATTCCAATCTTATAATCTTTGATTTAGAAAATAGTACACCTCGTCTACCTCATCAAATGGATTTCCAGATCCCAGTGTTAGTCAAAAACAGACCTTTCCTTCGGAATGTGATTGATGAGGGAGCTTCTGTGTGTATTATGTCGACTCAGTGTTGAAGATCGCGTGGTTCTCCTACACTTAATCAATCCCTGACAATTTTAAAGGCTTTTGATGGCCGAGGGTTTCATCCTTTTGGCATTTTGCAGGATTTACCTATAGGGGTAGAAGGAAAAACTGTAAATTTAGATGTGGAAGTGGTTGATGCCCCTCTAGATTACAAACTTCTCTTGGGTCGCAGTTGGTCTTACGCTATGACTGTTGTTGTTTCATCAGTCTTTTGGCTTATTAAGTTTCCTCATAATGGAAAGATCGTTACAATAGATCAGTTAAATTATTTTTCATCCGACCGAGCCTCTTCTGAAAGTATCCAACATGTCGGAAAAATAACTATCCCTTATAAGGATGTTGGGGTGGGATTGATTAAAGATTCTGGTTTACTAGGAACTTTTTCATTTCCTCCTCCTAACATATCACCTTCTTTTGCAACCATTCATATGATTTCATCGAACACTATTGCTTTTGATGATCCTTGGATCGTACCTTCCGATTCTGAGGTGGACTCATTTGGTGATGCAATGCCCTTGAGTCCCTTTGAAGTTGCATATCAGGCGGTACAGTCATTTTTCGACTCTTGTTCAACTGAAATCAATCCAATGAATGTGGTCCATGGGGAGTCACTTTCAATCTCAACCTCAGATTCAATAACTTTTTCTGAACATGTTCACACTGATGAGCATATTCGTGAACTTTTGTCTGTTGATGATTTACCATGGGAAGATCTTCATCATTGATCTTCGTTTTTACCTGAGCTTGATCATTTTGAAAATGATTTCTCATCTATTTTTACTACTGATTATGTCAAGGAACCACATAATCCATTACAACATCCTGATTCTGAGTTGAATTTGGGAAATATTTCTCGAACGATTCCTATTGACATTTCTGTGAAAGCCGGAATTATTGAAAACATTCATATAGGTGCTTCCTGTACGGACGAGGAAATCCAAACATATAAAGCCCTATTTCAAGAATTTCGCGATGTGTTTGCCTGGTCATATGAAGAAATGCCAGGAATCGATCCATCAATTGTTGTCCATGAAATTAAAACTTATCTGGATGCTAAACCTGTCCAGCAATGTTTGCGTCAGATACATCCAAGAAAAGCTACTACAATTAAAGCTGAAGTTGAGAAATTACTTCGAGCATGTTTCATTTATCCAATTCCCTTAATGGATTGGGTATCGAATATTGTTCCTGTTAACAAAAAGAAAGGAACGATAAGAATATGTATTGATTATAGGGATATTAATCGAGCTTGTCCTAAAGACAATTACCCAACCCCCTATATCGATAAAATTATTGATGATTGTGCCGGCAGTGAAATATTCTCCTTTATGGATGGTTTCTCCGGTTACAATCAAATTAACATACTCCCTACTGATCAACCTAAAACGACTTTCATTTGTCCATGGGGCACATTTGCTTATTGCAAGTTACCTTTTGGATTGAAGAATGCTGGAGCAACTTTTCAAAGGGCTATGTCTTACGCATTTCATGACATCAAGCACATTGTGCAGCCTTATCTTGATGATTTACCTGCTCATTCATTGCGTAGAGCCGATCATCTCACTCATTTACGAGCAATCTTTATGAGATGTAGGCATTATCGAATTAGGCTGAATCCGCACAAATGTGTTTTCTGTATAGAAACGGGTCGCTTACTGGGATTTGTTGTCTCAAAAGCCAGCATTTGTTTTGATCCCTCGAAGGTTGAAGCCATTGTCAAATTACCTCTACCTTCGACTCTTTGCCAACTCCAAAGTTTGCAAGGGAAAGCAAACTTTTTATGTCAATTCATTCCTAACTACGCCAAGATAATGAAAGGTTTCACCAGGTTGTTGAAACAGAACACTCCATTCTTTTGGGATGAGATAGCTCACAAATCTTTTGATGCACGTAAACACGCATTGACCCATGCACCGTTATTGCATCCTCCCAACTACAACCAGGACTACTTTTTGTAGCTCGCCGCTTCTCATTCCACCATTGGGATGGTTTTAGTTCAGGAAGATGAATTCAACAATGAAAATGTGATTTACTATCTTAGTCGAACTCTGAATCTGACTGAGCTTAAATATTCACATGTGGAGAAATTGAACTTGGCAGCTGTTCAACCTGTCCAAAGATTTCGTCACTACATCTTATTACGGAAAACCACAGTAATTTCTGACTGTAACCCTATGACGTATATTTTGACTAAACAATTGTTGGGGGCAAGTATTCCAAATGGATAGTGATCCTGCAGGAATTTGACTTGGAATTTGAAAAATCCAAGGCAAAGAAATCTTTGGTTTTCGCGGAACTGATGTGTGATTTCTCGTGTTTTGATACTGAAACTGTGGCGGAGGAACCCGTTGCGGATGAATCCTTGTTTCTTATCAGTACTCTTGATCCATGGTATGGAGATATAATTGTCTATCTCCAAACCCAATCTTTTCGGCCTAAAATCTCATGATATCAGCAAAGGAAAATACGTTTCCAATCCCAACAATACAATATTATTGGAGATACACTCTATCGTCGTGGAGTGGATTCCGTTTTCCGCCGTTGTCTAACTCATGAAGGCCGAAAAGGTTCTGAATGACTGTCACTCTAGAGCGTGTGGCAGTCATATGTCTGGGTATACCACAACCCAAAAGATATTGCGCGCTGGTTATTTCTGGCCATCCTTATTTAAAGATTGTATCAATGTAGTTCGGAAATGCCACAATTGCCAAATTTTTTATCGAAAGATGCATGCTCCACCTACTCCTCTCCACCCTATAATTGTCTTCGGTCCTTTCGCAAAGTGGGGTATCGACTTTATTACATGTAACCCTCACTCGGTCGGGGGGCATGCATATATCATCCTTGAGGTAGATTATTTTACCAAGTGGGTCGAGGCGATGCCTACATTTTTGGCAGACGGAAAAACTGCTGCAATTTTCGTTTTCAATCATATAATTGCTAGATTCGGTGTTCCTCAAGCGATTATTACTGATCATGGAAGTCATGTTCGAAACATCATGATGACTAAACTAACATATCAACTTCGCCTACGTCACGATAGCTCTACTCCATATTACCCACAGGCTAATGGTCTGGTTGAAGCAATCAATAAATTTCTAGTCACTATGATCCAATGAATCATTGGTATTCATCGGTCGAATTGGCATAACATGTTATTTTCAGCGCTTTGGGCATACTGAACCTTAGTCAAAACATCAACTGGTTTCACTCCTTTTCAGCTTGTTTACGGGTAGGAAGCAATGTTACCCATTGAATGCGAAATTCTGGCATTGCAAATAGCCATAGAATTACTCCCAGCCACTCCCAAAGAGGAAAAATGTTTGTTGTACTTAGTTCAATTAGATGAGAATCGACGTGATACTGCATTAACAATCGAGACTCATGCAAAATGGATAAAAGCTCAGTATGACTGAAATGATACACCTCGTAATTTTTTGGAAGGAGACCTAGTTTTATTATACGATCAAGCTAATGATAAGCTAGGGGCTGGAAAATTTGTACCCATGTGGCATGGTCCTTTTGTTGTTAAGCGTAAGCTGGCCAAAGGGGCCTATGAATTAGTAGATTTTGACGGTGTCTCTTTAGGTAGACCAAGAAATGGGCTTTATCTGAAAAGATATTATGCTTAAAGTTTGGTGTGATGATTTTTGTTAGAATAGTTTATTTCTAGTTGGTGTGTTTTAGATTAGAAAGTGTGCCTAGTTTAGAGAGTGTTTTATCATTATTCCTGCTTATCTTGATTTTACTCTTGATATTGCAGATGTCGACGTATTCTCAAACATACATTGGTTTTGTTGATGGTGCTTGTCGTAGTGCACGGAATATTTCTTCCACAGCTTGGTTTATCTATTCACCCTCTGATGAGTTAGTATCTATGCATGGGTTAAGCCTCGGTCAAATAACAAATAACATTGCAGAGTATAGTGCAGTGATTGAGTTATTATCTAAATCCATCTCATTTGGGATTTAGAGTTTGATTGTTAGGTTAGATTCTGATCTCGTTGTATTACAGCTTAGCAGGGTTTATGCCATTAGAAATCTAGTATTATTAAGATTATTTTTGAGAGTTCGTCTCTTGGAACATGAATTTGACTACATTGAATAACAACATATTCCAAGAGATTTAAATACATTAGCAGATGTAGTTGCTTCTCGAATTTTGAATAGACATTTGCAATAATCAAGACAATAAATTTAAAAACATTCCATAAACATGTTATACAAGATAGCCAGTAATAGTGATATATCATAGCATAGAAGTGTGTCAAATATACATCGTCTTCGATCATAGGTTGAAAAACACCTTATGATTGGCAAAATGATAGCACAAAAAGATATAAAATGTCATATGAGTCTACAAAGGCGATCATCCTATCCCTGATGATGATCACGATAAGAAACCACTGCTCGGGCCACCCTATAAAGGAACCTTCTAAAAGGTCCTGGGACCCCAATCACATAGCGCTGTAGCCTAAGAGGAATATCATCTATACTAGTCTCTGGGATATCTACTGTCAAACACTCTAGATGATGCTCCAATTCAGTCAGGGTCTCTGCTGATTGGTCCTATGGGGCTGGTGTCGCGGCAGCAGGGTGTCTTCTCTCATAGGGCTGGAGAGCGGCTAGTCACCGTGGACCCACATCTACATTTAAAACTTTTTACTATCAGTTTTGGACGATTTAAAAAAAAACAAATAAAAAAAATTAAAAATAAAAAAATAAAAAATAAATAAAAATTAGTTTTAAATTTAGAAAAAGTTGAAAATGATTTTACCTGAATCATCCCATTGCTCTCCTGGTGGAAAAGACGTGTTTGGATCACCACGATAATCCATCCCAGGATATGGAAAGTCTTGAATCACGAAACGTTGGTTCCCCAACCAACGAAAATACTTAGGTGGAAATCGGACAACCTCTGTACCCTCCTCAGGATGATGGGCCATGACTACAACCTAGCGCATAATCTTGGGATCTCGGGGAAGTCCAACCTCAATGGAAATATGTTGTGGGACCAACATAGGGACCCTCTCTAGGTCAAAGCTCACAACCAAGAAACCATATCCAAAGTTTTTTAGTTGTCCATTCTTTGCCCTAGTCAGTTCACCTTTCACATTCGCCAACACAGCATTGCACTAGTTGAAGATGGTGCCTCAGAAGCAGTCTACTGCCATTCGCATTTGGGATCCGGTAGCTAGATGCAATGCTGCGCTCCCGCATAGTTTGGTGACAGTAAATGTGATCACTTTAAGTTCAGGATGGGAGACAGTCTTAACATCTATCCATTTGTCTGCAGTTTGGACATTACAAAACTCTAGTCGAAGACTAGCGACAGACTGGCCACCTGGCCTAGTCCCGAATAGAGATAATCTTTCACCTCTCTTGGGCAAACCAGTCAGGAAATAAATGTCCTTTGGCTCGATTTTGAGCCGGTGGCCACCAATTATGAAACACTGGTCCTGTGTGCTCCACCTGTCTATCAGCCATTGCAGAAAGTCTACCTGAGCACTCATGCCGGGTATGGCCTAGAATTTCATAATCCGCATGCTCTTAATGCTTGTATTGAAGGTGGATGAATTAATGCAGCTTGATCCACATCTTCGTGTTCCCCTTCCCACGAAACAAGCATTTTGTGTATCTGCATTGCAAAAAAGGTAGATTAGAACATTGTAATTTCAAAATATTTGGGCGGAAATGAAAAAATTAGGTTTTCAAAGCGTATTTCGCGGGGTCCGCACCCGCTAGTTAGAGATAGTGCGTAGGTTCTCACTCTTCCTTAAGAGCAAGGGCGGGACCCCCACTTTTTCCTGTATACGAAAAAGTCGGGGTCCGCAGGGGCCCCATGCTGCGCCTGCGGATCCCCTGCGAGTGATTTTTTAACCAAAATTTTCCTAAAACGATCAATTTTAAAGCCCTAGAACGAAAATGAAATGGTTGAAATGCAAGATAGGGATGATGTGGATTACTTGGAGATGACGGTTCTAGATTCCAACGTTCGGATTTTCCGCAATATTCACAGGAAGTTTCTTACAAAAAACTCTTACTTTTCACTCTGAAGTCAAACGGTAAAAATGAATTTACAAAAGCCCTTTTTATAAGATTTTATGAAGAAATGAATTTTTAATTTGTTTATTTTTCACTTTATAAAGGTCACTTTTGATGCATTTTTATTAATTTTAAATAGGTATGAGTAATGTTTGGAGTTTTTGTGCAGAATATTGGATTTTCAGGGAGAATTGATCATTTTCAACGAAGAGCATACTTTTTCACTTTTTCGGACTCTTTCAAAATTTACGAAAAAGCGAAACATAGGAGTCCTCTTTAAGCTCTTTTCTGACTTGTAAAATATGAAAAGATTGTTGAGTTTTTCTTTTTAAACTTGTTAAAACAGAATTAAAAGGACGGTCCACTTATAGCTCTTTTCTGACCGTATAAACATGAAAAGATTGTCGGACTTTTGTCGTTTCAAGTTCGATATTGGTAATAAAACGACGTGTTTTTGATCGCTTTTTTACTTTTTCAGATTGAAGACACTAATTATGAAAAGTACTCATTTATCGTAATGGTCAAGCGGTTCTCTCAAGTATTATTTTATACTTTTTCAGGCTTGGGGGACACAAATTTACGAAAAAGGACAACCATGGAGTTTTCTTAAGTTTTTCTTCTGACTCCCTAAAATTGAAAAACACCGAGTTTCTCCTATATTGAACTCGTTAAAATTTAACAGTGACCTATTCAATTTCAAACAGGAACGGACCACTCCTTAGGGTTCAAATTGTAAACTAAGTTGGACTCATCCAAAGGATGAGCTTATAATCAAGCAAATGTTATCCTCCTCAAGCTTGACAAAAATAAAGAGGTACTTGCTAGAAATGGTGGGGGAAAAGAGAGAAAAATGAACCTGTTTGTTATACTTTGTGTTTAGAAAAGCAGTGTTCCACTCTTGAACACAACACTTTTTGTTCACCTGGGTTGGGAAATCCTTTGCCTAACAGTTAATCAAACCATATTGAAAGTCTTCAGCCAATTTCTAGGTATTAGCTTTGGGTCAATTGTCACCGAACCATTTGTAGTGTCGTTATGCGTTCAAGAGATCAGTTCCAATAAATCATTCATTTGCAAAATATCTGTCATCCGTTTTGACCATCCCTGAGTTAGCCCTTGCCAAATACATTTCTTCAAAACTTGATCTATGATTTCGTGTTGTGGGCTTGCCTACAACGGATCGCTTTCTATCGACTCCAACTCATTCTCTAGAAAGATGGTCTAGAAATCATCAGTACCTTGGAATCTGCATGCCTCAATGGCAGGTTTCTCGCCTTTGATGACAGGTTGCATCATTGACCTTCGATCAAAGGATTCTGTGATGTGTTCGACATCAACTCATTTGTTCACATTTCATGGATTGTACTGAGTACTTTGAGGGCCATTGACATTACTGGTGGTTCCTCTCACACTTGTTAACAGTTCACATCATTGACTGATAATCAAGTGGTTTCTATCATGTTCGACTTCGACACATTCATTCACATGGATAGAATCGTACTAGTTCGGGAAGTAGAAATCAAGACCCTGGATCTAGTTTCCACCATCCAGGTTGTGAGGAATTTTGTTATTCATTATACAGTGGACTATTCATAAACAGATGTTGCGCCCATACTGTGTCTATCATATGTTAACTTGTGATGTATAGAAATCATTCCTGTATCAACGCAGTTTAGTAGTTTTCTATTCAGTTTCATCTGAGTATGGGAATCCTACCTCAGCGATGAATGTTCATATATTATATTATATATAATATAATATATATATATATAATATATATTGCTTGAATGTTTTAACAGGTTCCGACTGGGGTATCCACAGGAAGATCCTTGAAATGATAAAGTACTTCACTCTTCTTAGATGAAAAAACCATCCTTATCTATTACAGACTTCGCACTTTAGGGGGCAATCTGTTGCACAAAAATTGTCACTTTGACATTCTGCGATCAATGTGAGTCTATCACCACTCATACCTTCCTCCTTTGCAAGTCTTAAACCTCAGTTCTTCATATCAAGCCTTGAAAATAAGAGAAAGACCTTAAAAATCTCTAAAACTCTGGTTTCGCACTTTCTCTTAGCATTACCTGCGGTACCGCACCTATTGGTCATGTCCCCTGCGCACCTAGCCACTCTATGTCTGTGTTATGGGTGCGAACCCCTGTAAAAGTTAAAAAGGCGCAAGTACATTCTTAAAAAATCACTTTGAGTCATTTCTGGAAGCTTCTAGAGGGAATCTTGTGGTGGCAAGTTCGCTCCTTAAGTGTTCATGCATCCCATACCTTTAGGAGCTAACCCCTTTATGTGAGGAGCTTATTCCCTTGAAGGAGGACTCTATCCCTTCAATGGTGGACCTGTAACCTCCTTCCTTTGCACTATAAAACGAAGCATTAGTTACTTGGGAAGTTGAAAGCTGAATAGTTTTTAGGGTAAATGCTGCTGGAACTTAGTCCTCCTAATTGAGCTTTTGAGAGGAGAGATTACATACCTTTTGATCTCATTTGGAAGAGAGTGAGGCTTGTCAAAGTAGAGGAGATTCCTGTTTGGACCCTGGGAAGAGCTTGTACAGCATCAAGGCACCAAGGTTGTAAAGTTCTTCTATTTCAAAGTTAATACAATCAAGTTTATTTTTCTCAATAAGCTGTATTTTATGGTCTATTTCGTGGATTCCTTGATCACCATGATGGACATGATTTATTATATTAGCTATGCAGGTGTTATTTGATGTGTGCTTGTTTGCGATTGCAGGTTCTTAAAAGGAAACTCTTTTGAAGCTGTTGGAGCATGGCTGCCACAAACTAGCGTTGGACTTAAGGTAGGGTCTAAAACACCTCTTAGTTTTTATTAATGAATCACAATATGTTTAGAGAAAGATAGATTTGCTTGTCCTTCTTGTTGCTAGATATCAGTTGATACTAGGGAGATCAGTCTTATCCGCAAGAACGATTTATCTAGCCAACAGTGACAAAGGACCCTTCCAAGACCTTTTACTTTGGTGATGTGTTAAATTTCATTTTAGAAGAACATAAATGAATATATGTGCATGCTGTAAAAAAGAAGAACATGAAATTCATCAACACATGAAAACATAAGTCATTGATAACGGAGTTCGTCCAGGAGGGACTACGTCTCCGGGCCCCGATGTCAAGATGGTTTAGGCCGCTGCATTAAGTGCTGTCAATAGTGATGATGTACATAAGAGGTGATATCGTTATCATACAAGGAAATTTCCCTCACGCAGGAGTGGCTCCAAGAGACATTCCGTTATAGGAACTCTCGGTAAAAAAGGACTCCTATCAGTATGACATAAAATCATGCATGATGATAATGAACATCCTACCAACATGGCATAAAAGGGATTTCAATGCAATCATACATGGTGACAACATGAGTATTCCATCAACATGACGACAAAGGGATCTTAAATAAAACATGACAAATCATGACAACAAGTACATCCAACAAATGACTCCATATCACATCAAGTAGGAATCTGAGACATGTAAGAAACAAGATCCCACATCAAACATCAAAGAGGGATCTGTGCAACATAATGCATCTCAAAAAAGAAGTACATGAACACACTGCATATACCTCACCTAGGGGCCATCTGAAGAAAAGGATGTCAAGTTGCTGAAGTTGTTTGTACCATCGATCTCATGGTGTCGACTTGCATGGAAATGACTGCTCGCACATGAATGCTGACACCTGCACTCCACTTTGAAAAGTGGCCAAAAAATGAAATGAGCAAATGGAAAATCTGAATGCACCATTAGATTTGTGGCATCAAATAGTGCAAAATCGACTATCAAATTTCTAAATTCTGAGAAAGTGGAAATCTGGGGCTTTAAGGAATATTTTAGATTCCTTAGATTCCTCAAAGATTCCATCCTCTGGGTCCTCTGTAAATCTGTTGCTCAGATCAGGAAACTGACTGCGCCATCGGGTTCATGTCGCTAAGAGGTGTAAGATCGACATAAAGTTTGTCCCATTTGGACACTGCAAAAATTTCACCCTCTTGAGAATTTTGCTCAATCATGGTTCCACTTGCAATAAATTAATTAAAAATTACAGTCTCAGTTTCCATGCCCACTCTTGGTTCCTCCATGCCTTGGGCACACTGGGAAAATGCTAGGTTTATATTAAATTTCTGGGCAAAGTTTTTCAAAAATCCCATTTGGGCGGATTGGTATGAGATTTGAATTATAAGGAGGAGGTCGAGTGGTCAAACCCTGACCCCTCCATATTAAAATATAGTCAGTTTTTAAAAATTCGCAGATCTTTGTTTTACAAAGAAAACCACATTTCGTTTTGAGGGTCGGGTCCGCATTGGGCGGCCTGCCCCATATCTCCCGTATCTGTTGTATTAAAAGGGGCACATTAATATTTGTTGACGCGTTGCATTTGTTACAAGGAGTGACATGGGGCTGCCACATGGTGGTGGGGTACCCACTGGCCTCCCATTACAATGGTTGTGGTTCATTGTTAAAAGGTGGGGGCATGGGCCAGGTCCATCGGAGGTGGCCCGCCCACAATGCATATATATGTTATATGGATATGTTTGGTGGGTTGGACCGGCAGGAGTCATGGCTCGTCGGTTCTTGTTGTTTTGCGATGCAGTTGCCCGGGGGTTCAGAGTGGTCATGGCCACCGACCCATATTTTAATATTAATTTATGTGGTGCAGATGGGAAGGGAGGTGGCAAGGGTCATGGTCCACCACCTCATATTATACTTTTTATTTTTTTTAATTAAAATAAACAATTTTTATTTTATTTTGTCTAACATAAGGGTTATTAGACAAATTAAAAAGGCAACAAGTTTTCCCGCTTTCGGGAGCTAGGTTTCATGCCTCGGGGTCGGTCAAATTGTAGGACACTTAAAATTGGCCCACAGCCCAACTTTGACCAAAACTTTGACTGGCTCATTCTCCCTCATACGAGCTCGGGTTGATGAACCGTTCACACTGCTGCGATCAACACAACAAGATATATGCTCTGTTCTTGGTTTGAAAGCATTCTAGTCACTTTGATTTTCTAGCTTCCATAATCCCTCTTTATCCTATGTGCGTCTTTGGATCCACCTGGATAAAACAAATACCATGGATTTTCCTATGGTATTGGAAAGATAAAGTGGCTATAAAAGGGAAATGAATTGGATCATGTGTGTGCATTTAATGAGTTATTTTGTGATTTGTTTTGGAATGGGTGTGTACCAGAGCACAAGGAGGAGGCCCATATCTAATTACTTAAATGAGAGATATGATGTAGAGGTATTCTGTAAATGATTATGGATGGTTGTGTGCATAGAATGGATGATGAGACACAATATGCAGACCATTGAATGTTTTTGTTGGTATAACTTTTAATAACATGTTTTTGTAGAGATTTTCATTTCTTGATATCCACACTTTGTTGGTTATTGTATTCTTAATCAACTAAACCTTATGAATGACGAAGTTTCCTTTTTATGTGCACTGCATCGCAATTTATGCACATGGATCCATACATAGATCTAGCTAAATGAGCACATTGGTTGTTGAATACTTTTTAGAGGTATTCCTTTGAATATGAGAACATTAGATCTTTCACAATATTGTATGATTATTCAATAGTTTGATTGTAGAAGTTTTCCTTATATTGTTAGCCTTGCATTGGAGAAAGATTTGACAAAGGGTTTGAAGTGGTTACTTATTAATGTACTTGACTGCAATGTTGCAATCTTTTAGTACATATATCATTGCTTGAATAAGAATGAAGATTGGTGAAAAAAGATTAGCATCTAAGAAAAGACATATGTGGCAGGGTTTTGTATGACATAGGTTGTATGCAGGAGTTGAATGGATGCTCAGAGTAAAAATTAGTATGCAAGATAGACGACAAAGGCTTATGAATCTAATGTGAATAATGTTGTTTCTTGTATTTATTGTTCTCTGAGATTGTTCTTATGGTTGTCTATTCCCGACGTTGATAGTTATCAATATTGTGCTTACAAATCATTTTGACGATGTTACCTTGAGTTTATTACATTCAGAGATCTAATTCCTGAGACATGAAATATGGTGAACTAATGTAATGGTTGAATCTAAATGAAAAGACTTGTATATTGAAGTGAAAGAGGATTAATGAATCATTGTTATATGTTGCTAGGGTTGCTATTGATGTGACTTTATGTTACAAAGTATGACAAAAATATTCTTTTGCTTAGTTGATGAGTGAGAAATTGCCAGTACTTGACAGTTTGATACAGCTAGAGTTTGATGTTATTGAGATGTATTGAGTTATGGTTGC
The DNA here is from genome assembly GCA_000404065.3 of Pinus taeda. Classification (NCBI taxonomy): domain Eukaryota; kingdom Viridiplantae; phylum Streptophyta; class Pinopsida; order Pinales; family Pinaceae; genus Pinus; species Pinus taeda. The sequence continues at coordinate 98,601 of APFE030490980.1, read as the reverse complement.
ATTGACTTAATGGTTGAGTGATAAGGGATTTTTTTTACATTAAGATATTGTATTTCCTACAAAAATGGTTTGGCATTATTGAGATTTGTTTTGTTACTAATTGTCAAGGATGTCTTAATAAGTATGTTTTGGCTTAAGTAGAGTATGTGACTTGGAATTTAGCATTTTGATGATATATTTTGACAAGAGAGTTTGGGTTTGATGACTTATTAATATGGTTTATTTGTTGATCAATGATTTATTGCGGGGATCTTGGATTTGATGTTTCATTGAGTTGATTTTTTGCAAAGAGGTTATTGGTATCTTATTTTTAGATGATCATATTGTTGTTTGTGGGTCTAGTTTGAAAATTGGATGAAAAATGGCATGTGGGTTTTGAGTGGTGTTTGAGTAAGGTGGATCTAGTGTGAGAGATTTTGAAACACGGTCCACATAGGTATTGAGGGTTGGAACTTCAAGTGAGGGAGCAATAACTTCCTTCCAGTGGTGGGCGGTAATTTTGATGAGTGAGTAGTAGCTTCCTTCCAGTAGTAGCTGGAAAAACAAGAGGAGGTGGTAGCCTCTAGTAGGTAGGAGTTGTTGAAAGTTGTAACTAGTTTCGGTCTTCATAATTGTATTTATACTATGAATTAATGTAATTATTATTGTACTTGTCAAAATAAAGAAAAAGAAAATTAATTTTATTAAAGAAAATTGATTTATTTAGAGAATTGGTTTCTTTCCCATGGTCATTGGTCCTAGGTCCAACACCCATTCAGTGCTTTAGGATTTTATATAAGAGTCAAAATCAAGGTCAAGATGTAATTCCCTTATAGGGCTCCTGTATCAAATCAAATAAATGTACTTTATGTAATAAAAGAGTTTAGGAACCACCAAAAAGATGAGGTTGGCCAACCCCTAAAGTCGACCTAGAAGAGACATATGCACCCACTTAAAAGGCTATAAAAAGGGAGGGATTTGACCTCCTTTGGATACATTTGAGAAATCAATCAATCTTGAGTACGTCTGAGGCAGATAAAGAGTGCGAAGAAGAGTAGATAACAATAAAGAAGAATGATTTCTCTGTTCATAATAATTGGACAAATTCTCTCTAGGAAGGAGAAGTAGATATTATTTTTTCTAAGTGGATGGCTTGATCAATTGGTGACGGATTCATGCATCTTGGTCTTGGAAGTCTCCTTGAATTGATTCTATAAAAAGAGAAGTTCTCTAGGTTTTCCCTTGTTGAGGCATTTTTCCCTGGCTTGGAGCCTATTTCTGGTGTCTTCTTGTTTGCATTATGATCTTCTTATTGGCATTTGTCTTGATAATGAACTGAAAAATATAATCATGTGAAGCACTAATCCAATATCACAAGAAAGTTTCAATACTTAAGAGAAATCAAATTTATAATTACCCTAACTATTTTTCCCTAGACTTCTCAACATGGTATTAGAGCTAGGGCTTTGAAGAAAGGGCTAAAGGGTAGATCTATTAGGCTCCAATTCATCACAAGAAGATAATCTACCTAGATCGAACCTCCTAAGGTAAAATATTATGGTTGATCATGTCATCTCATTGTGACATTGTTATTTGATCATCACAATTGACATTCAATTTTGGCTTGTCACATTGTGTTGTTGATTTTGGTTCATCATATTAAAATGTTGATTTTTTTTGTTTGTCACCTAGTGACATTGATTTTGTTTAGCATATTGCAACATTAATTTTTTGTTTGTCATATTGGGATGTTGATTTTTGTCCATCATAATGCAACATGAATTTTTCGCTCATCACATATAAAACAACTTTTTTGCTTATCGCATTCAACATCAAATTTTTTTCATCACATTGTGACATTATTACTTGTTTGTCACAATATGATATCAATTTTCTAATTATCACATAGTGATGGTGATTTCAGTTCATCAAATTGCAACAATGATTTTTTGTTTGTCACTTCACAATATTGTTTTTTTGTTTGGCATATTATGACATTGATTTTTCGTTTTTCATATTGCGACGTTGATTTTTATACAGCACAATGTGATTCAAAGTTTTTATTCATCACATGCAATGACAATTTTTGTTCATCACATTGATGCCAATTTTTTTCATTAGATTTGAGACATCGATTTTTGTTTGATATATTGCAGCATTGATATTTATTTGTCACATTTCGATGTTAATTTTAAACATGGTTGTTTATGGTCAATCATAGTTGACAATTTTTAACTATAGATGAATATGATTGACCATGTTCACTATAGTTAACCATGTTAACCATGGGTGACCATGGTTGAATATGGTTGCACTACTAAAAATAATTATAAAAGTAAAGTATTATTAATATTGTTATTATTATTAAAACTTTTTAAACCTTGACTATGAATGACTAAGGTTGATCATTGTTGACTATGGTCAACCCTGATTGACTATAGTTGAATATGGTTGACCATGTCTAGCTATGGTTGGATATGTAAACATTGACTATATAGGTGAATTATAATGGTTGACTATGCTTGCTTATGTCATCACATTGTGACATTGTTATTTGTTCATAATTGGAAGACATTATTTTTTTATTTGACACTTGCAATATTGATTTTGGTTCATCATATTGCGATGGCGACTTTATGTTTGTCACATTATGACTTTGATTTTTTGTTTATCATATTGCAATGCTGATTTTTTTGTTTTTCATTTTGTGATATTGAATTTTGTTCATCACAATGCAATGAAAAAAATATCATTATATTCAATGTCAATTCTTGTTCATCATATTGTGATGTCAATTTTTCTTGATTAGATTACCACATTGAATTTCTTTTTATACATTGCAACATTAATATTTATTTGTCACATTGCAATGTTTATTTTTGAACATGGGTGTCTATGGTCAACTATTGTTGACTAAATGTGAACATCATTGACCAAGGTTATCAATGTTTAACTATAGTAAACTTTGTTTAATTTTGTTGACAATGTTAACCATTAATGATGATGGTGACCATTGCTAACCATAATTGACCTGGTTTGAATTTGATTAAACGTTTATATAAAAAATTAAATTATTAGAAAAACTTAAATAGTAAATACTATTAAACTTATATTAAATTTATTACATAAATTTAAAATTAAAATTGTATTGTTTATATTAATATATTATTAGTGTGCTATTATATTATATGTAGATAAAATATATCATTAATGTATTAATGTATTGATATATATTTATTAATCTATTATTACGGTATTATTAAAGTTTAAAGAATATGATAATATTATTATATTGGTTTTTTAAGAAATGAGTAAGCAAATTATATTACTAAAGATGGGGTCGGGCCCAAAACCATTATAATTCTACTGATAACAAGAAATACCAAAATTCCTTAAATATTTGGTTTAGAATACACCTGATCAACCCACTCCTCGAAAAAAGAAAATTGTTCAACTAAAAACTATCCAAAAAAACCCTTAGACTATCGAAAAAAAACCCTTAAAATCTAGATATATCTACAACCCATTCTCAATTTAGAATCATTTTAGCTTCTAATGGCTTCTCGTAATGGTTCTCATTCCAACTAAAAACTATCCAAAAAAGACCTTTAAAATCCAGATATAATTTAGAGTCATTTTAGCTTCTAATGGCTTCTCGTTCTCCTTGGAGAATTGCTTTTCATATTTTTTCCCACTAAGGTCTAGCCTAAGTTTTCTGCAGAGTCTCGCATTCCACCATTCATTAAGTGACCTGTATTAACAATTTTATCCCTTTGACCCAAAAAGGATCTTCCACTTCTACCTGATCAGTGCAAGAGCGAGCCTTTTTGGATTTGACTTATGGAGAAACACACCCCGAGGCTTTGAAATTTGAGGCAATGTTCTTTCCCATGTTCAAAATTGCTTGATCATCCTTGAAATTCGTTTTCCCAGGAGATTTCTCCAAAGAGACATTTGATATACTATATTTTGTTATGGTGGCGAAAACCTCCACACTGTTGCTTATTTTTATTTGATTAACCGTTGAAACTCCTTGGTAGTTTGGGGGGGTCGAAATTGGACTTCGAAATATTATTTTTTCTTTGCAATTTATCCTCATTACAGCTATCTGGAGGAGGATCCTCCTTAGAAATTGAATAATGATTAAATTTCATGCCCTCCAACCAGCTTGGTTTTTGGCTGGTTTTCTTTGTTTCATTCTTCCCAGCTAATTTGGACTTCGAAAAATTATTTTTGCTGTGCAATTTATAGTCATTACAACTATCTGGAGGAGGATCCTCCTTAGAAATTGAATAATGATCAAATTTCATGCCCTCCCACCAGCTTGGTTTTTGGCTGGTTTTCTTTGTTTCATTCTTCCCAGCTTTGGGATAGTTTTTAAGGGAATATCTAGTCTCATAACAACCTTTAAGACAGAAAGATATGTCTTCATAATCTTGATTTTGCACCCATAAATATCCAAGACTTGTTAAGTTAATTTCAACAAGAAATCTTTTATTGAAATCCATTTCCACACAAATGCAAACATATGTGAGCTTCATGTAACATCGGGTGTCTTCACTTTAACAATAAAATTTGCCTAAAACATTACCAATTACAATCAAATAAGCTTGGTTCCACATATACAAAGGAAGGTGAGAGAGCTTTACCCAAATCGGAGTAGTCGAGATTGAATTCGTAAGAGGATCGAAGGAGAGGAATCACTACAGCGAAGAAAGCCCAACACTTCCCCAAAACAATAGGCCAGAATCATAAACAAGCAATCGGTCTTCAACTTGTCATATACTGCAATAAAGAAACCTCTGGTCATAGGGTAAATTCAATTTATCAAAGATTAGAGGCTTCCACTGTTTAAAAATCCAAGAATAAAGATCTACGGGTCTTGGCCACAAACCATTGAACTTGCTAATCAGTCCAGCTTCTGAGAAACATTTTGCCTCGTTTAGAGCCTAGCCACTAAAAGAACCTCAATCGAAGGAGCTTCTAGAATAGGCATCCCGGAGGAATGGGAACCGGTGACAGAGTTCACAGTATCGCATTGGGAGGAAGGAAAAAACCTCGAAGAGAGACTGCCAAGAGCATATTTCACCATGTCACAGAATGACAGAGGGGGTGTTGTCTGACGAGAGCCTTCCAGGCTTGAGGAAGGAGCGACAGTTTTATCCCCTGGATGTGAAACAGAGGGCATAACTATATCAGTTGACAAGGTCGCAAAGGAAACACCCTTGGCAACGCAAGAATCTAAGGATAAGGATGAGAAGGAGGTGGCCAAAGAGCAGAAAGGAAGACTTTTCCCCAAAACATAGAGCAAAGACAAAGTTCTAGTCGGTGAGGAGGGAAAGACAACATGTTGGAGCAAAGCGATGGACGAGGTCGCAGAAGAGCTCAAGGTTCTAGGAGCCATGAGGTTCACAGAAAGTTTCATCTGCAACACGCTGAGAGAGAAAGGAGATGTGGTCGGCTAAGGCTGAAGCCTAACTGCCACAGTAGAGAAAACAACAACAACACCATGTTTAGTTCCCATCAACTACTAGATTATATTATTAATATAGTTATTAAACGTTATTAATAAAGCTTAATATTACTATTTTTAATAAAAACCACGTTATTTGGAAGGATTATCGGTAAATTTTATGAGAAATCTGGCCTAAACAACGGATGCATAAGTTTCAATAGAATGATTTTATATATCAAGATCAGCTATAGAGATTTTTTTTTTTTGGATTTATACACTCTTAGGAGTGGAAATAGATGAATCATGGCCACTATACAGGGAGAAGAAAACGTGAATGTTTTGAAAATGGGCACAGAGATGCTTTATATCAATATTTTTATGAAATTGGCCCAATTATTTTATCAAATTGGCCAGTTTTTAAAATTCAAAATATAGTTGGAATAAGTAAGAAGGTGGATGATTTTTTTTTATTTGAATTCAATTCGTGATTTTTTGTTTTTGTTTTTATTAATGTTTTATCATGGACCTAGCAGTGACATTAGAACATGTAAAATGGTTTTATATAATATAAAACCCATTTGATTCTTATTTTTGAAAAAAAAACATGCGTGTGGGCGATTAAATTTTATCTTAAATTACACTTTGCATCATCATAAAAACAATTGCTAATTATATTTGAATTAAAACACGGGAGTTTTATTTCGTAAGCGATGCTTCAACCATAGCATACATTAGGTCATTATTTGGTGCAGGTTCTTATTCGCCTCACCTTGCAATGGCAACCAACTTTATTTGTAAACAGAGAGAAATCTTCATTATATGATCATGCAGAAGTGGAATAAACGTTAAAATTGAAGCGGGAGATGTCGCTGTCGCTGATTTGGATGCCTCCACTCACTGACTTCACCACCGATCCTCCGCGGCTTACCGTGGCAGACTGTTGCCCTTCGCTGAAATCCATACTGTATGTGTTAATCCCAGGTGTAGCATTGAACGGTTGCGAAACAACGCCGCCAGATGTTAACACCACGCTGGCATTCTCAGTCAGCACAGTAGTTACGTATACTTTATCGCTCAGTTCATCGGAGTGCAACACTTTGCAACTGTCGGTGGTGGCATTGGCGTTCTTGGATTGGGTGTAATAGAACAGGTAGAGAGCGTCCTCTGTCACAGCGGGCTCGCTGCCCGTCTTGTACCATCGGATGTAATGCTCGCCCAGATCCAGGTACGCCTGGTGTGTGAAGCTGGCCACGCTCTTGGCGTTATCGCCTTGGCTCAGCGGAGGTGCCACGTAGGAGCTCTCCAACCAGTCATTCCACGTGACGATCTCGACTAGAGGTGGGTTGAGGTTTATGATCTGCTGCCATCGGGTGAGCCACAGGCCCGGGCCTTGATAATTGCCCTTCACTTGGCAATTGCAACTGTCTTCGTTGGAATTCATGCACGCCGACGAGCAACAGGTATCGCTCTGGATGTTCTTGAAGAACCAAGGGCTGGGGGTAGCCATGTACACCTTACCCTTCTCGTTACAGGCCTGCAGATAATTGCTGTCCTTGTCACCCGACGGCGTCTGGAGAGCCGAGTCGTAGTAAGGCCAGGCGGAGGTGTCCCACGGCATGAGACCGTCTATGGTGTCATTGAATTGGTCGATCATTCCCAGAACGCCGTAATAGGATCCGTCAGTGGGGAAAAAGGGCACGAAGAAATAGTTGTCCTTGCCGCCGGCTTGTGTGAAGACGCCTTGCCAGTCGTATTGATTGCCCAACCAAGAGGTGAAGAATTGCTTTCCTTGGTATGTCAGCTGGTTGGGATGGTCTTTGTATCTGGTCAGCATCGCCACAATGTCGTCGGCGCTGAGGCTCCCAGAGGAGTCACTGTGCATGTCGGCGGAGAAGAAGAGCTTGAAATCGGAGCCGACTGCCTGGGCGGCCTGGTACATGTTGTCGGCAAGCTCTGGGCGCCAGACATTGGTATTGAGGGCGAAGGCGTCGATACCTTTGCTGTAGGCGAGCTCGATCTCTTTCTGCAGCGTCTCCACGCTGTCTTGCGCGTAGAGCATGTAATGGGCGAACACGAGGCGCGGATCCGCTGCTGTGGCGCAGGAGAAGAGAGGAGCAACAGCAGCAGGTGCTGAATCATATTGATGGACCTCATCATGAAGGCCACAAACAAGTATGAGGATGAAGAATGAGAATGTGTGTGGTAAGGGATGCGGATTTAAACTTTAAAGGCGGAAGGTGGCGTGGGTAACCGACGCAATAGGTTGTGAAGCAGCAATTCCAGATTTTCTGCTGAGCTGCGGGTCAATCACGACAGTGACTTTGATGGGTGGTGGCGGCGTAGAGTATTCTTATAGATCTCAATGGATAGAGGCGGAGCCTGCCAGTCATTCATCTAGATCAAAACTTAAAAAGACCAATTCACAGTCGAGAGCTGGCCGGCGGGCGGAAAGTGCACCTGTGACTTGCCAAGTTTATACGAGCTTTCCAAGAAAACTTGATGACAAATTGCAGAAATTAGAAAGAGTCCAAGTACTCACAAACATGGGACCATGTTAAGTCACATCACACAATTTTTTCGTCGTAGATTAGATTGTTGACAGCACACACACGTACAAAACTCTCCGCTTGTTGAAGACTTTGGTGTCGCAGTACAGAGAAATTAAATGTCATCTAACACAATATGGAAAAAGGAAAGCTGTTAGTCAAGAGAAACGACTTGTCTGCTATCTAAGTTATTGAAGAGAATAGCAAGGGTGTCAAAAACGACTGCAAAGATGTAGTCAAAGAAATCGGCCTTAATGAAAGGTGGCTTTGTGGATGCCATTAGACTTTTCCATACAAAAATAAGAATGGCTTCGTCGAAACCACGGCACTGTAATGGCAACGTTTTTTTGTCTGGGTGTAAACCACCAGTCTTTTCAATCCTTCAAAATAAACAAGTGTCATTGTGATGTATTTTCCACTTGCGGAAACCATCAAACGTTCAATTCTTTGAAAGTAACAAGTGTCATTACATTTGTGGAAACTATCACATGCAAAAATATAAAGTGTCATTGTAATGGCAATACATTACAATGTCCTTTTATGTAATTGTTCAGGATGGGAACACATAAATTTCGGATAAATTTTTCTCCAAACTGTATATTTATAGATTGAAGATAAATTACTATAACCACTTCACAAGTATTAAGTGATATAATTGAAAGTTTTATATATATAATAAAAATTATTGGATTGTGACAAATTATTAATATTAAATTATATTACAATAAGAAGTTATGGTCAATTTATTTGAGAAAATACACATTTATGTAAGGTTTGCTTAAAATTGCTATATTAATTTCCTCATAATTAGGAAATGAAGTTATTAAAGTGAAATTCTAGGAATCTCATTTAACATGAGAAAAAAGAATTACACATCTTTTGTAATAAACATTTATTAAATAAAATATTTAATTTATTACTATATGTTGAGCTGAGCATATTATTTTAAAAATCAATCTACTTTCTCAATTAAAAAATGAAAATAAAAAAATCAATATATCTTCATCCCTCTTAAATCAAATTAATAAACCTTTAGCAACAACGATTTCTTTTCTTTCTATCTCACATTATTAGAATTTAACCAGACATGATATGCAGACAACCAAAACCAAACATTAATACCATCCATAATCTCCAATTAATTTCTGCAATCAAACCATCATAACTTATAAACTAATGAAGCATCAAAATAGTGTGATGGTGCATGATGTGCCATACATTGATATAATTATCTACCGTTATCATTATGTAGGATGCAATGTCATGTCCTCATCAAACCATCATAACTTATAAACTAATGAAGCATCAAAATAGTGTGATGGTGCATGATGTGCCATACATTGATATAATTATCATTATGTAGGATGCAATGTCATGTCCTCAGAGATATGTGCTTGGTGGAATGGCTTCCATGCACCTTAGCAACAACTCTTTCTAATCACCTCATTCGTTGGAATGAGCTTAAATTCCCCGGCATTTCATCAAAATAGTGTAGGGAAAACCATTTTTCCTCACGTGAAGTGATGATCTATTTAGACTAGGCTCATTAGATATCTCAAATATACAATTAAAAATGAAATAAAAGCTTAAAAATATAAACATTAAAAAGAACATGAAATTTTTTATTTGTAACAAAATTTTATCATTAAATCTTTTATAAATATAATCATCATTTATTAAGACTTATTAGATATATCAAATATATAATTAGCACAATTACATTAAACTTGTCTTGATGATGAACCATGTTGGTTGGTTCAAAACACACATCCAAAAATGAATTATGATGTGATGTTCGCCAAAAATTTCTTCTCAACACTGATATGGATGATAGAAGCCTCAACTCTACAATATTAATATGGTTGATATAGTTGAAAGTTTCAATTGTATCTACCATTGATAAATATGTAACAATAGAAATAATAATACAAATTCAACTTTTACAATAAAACTATTATTATTATCATTATAATTAATAATTTTATTTATTAATATTTAATATATTTATTATTATTTCATTTAAGTATGTTATATAAATATGAACCATAGATTAATAAAATCTAGGGATTGATATTATAAATCCGAGGGAATAGTAACCTTAAGGGGTTAATAGTAAACCCCCAAGGGAATAATATTACGGGTTGTCTTTAGTGCGACTATTTGGAAGCTTTTCCAATGGATTTTTCTGGTCTAATTTCTCTAAAATCCAACAGGAATTCATTGAAATCACAAGCTTGGTAGGTAACCCCTTCACAATAGAAGTTCCTTAGGGGTTTTCCAAGGTGATGAATCCATATATACAGTCAAAAAACTAGTTTAAATAATACAAATCAAGATTTCACCTCAAATTTTTCCGCCAGATTCTGGCATCGGAAACTCCAAAAAGTCGCACTAAAGACAACTCCATAATTTTAAGCCCTAGGGATTAATATTATAAACTCAAGGCATATAAACCCTAAGATAAATATTATAAACAGTAAAATAAACACGGTTGAGGATGACTGATTTTCATTTTGAGGCAATCCTTGGACCATGCGATGTTGGACCATGGTTAGAACATGGTCAACCATCCTTATTCTACGGTTTATCATATTTATCTTAGGGTTTATATACCTTGGGTTTATAATATTAATTCCTTGGTTTTAATATTATTCCTTTGGGTTTATAATCCTTTAGGTTTAACACTAAAATCCCAAGGAATTATAAACCCTAGAGAATAATATTAAACCTTAGGGATTAATATTAATTACAAACCCTATGAATAGTGTTATACTGTGGGAATATGAACCCTTAGATTAATAAACCTAAGGAACTTATATTATAAACCCAACGGGTTAATACTAAAAGCTCAAGGGATTATAAATCCAAGGGAATAATATTAATCCAAGCGACAATGAACCCAAGAGATTAATACTAAAAAACCTAGGGTTTATGTAACCCCTAAAACAAACATGGTTGATTTTCATATTGCGACAATCTATGTCACAATGTGACGTTGGACCATGGTTGACCATAAGGGAATAATATTAAACCCAAGGGATTAATATTATTAACCCAACGTATATAAACCCTAAGATAAATACTATAAACCCTAAAATAAACAATGTTGACCATAGTTGACCATGGTTGATTTTCATAGAGACAATCTCTATCACAATGCGACGTTGGACCATGGTTGATGGTGATTGATTTTCATATCGAGACAATCTTTGTTAGAATGCAACGTTGGACTATGGTTGACCAAGGTTGATTTTCATATTAAGACAATCTTTGTCACAATGTGACGTTGCACCATGGTTGAGCATGGTTGACTAAGGGATTAATATTATAAACCCAAGGGATATTAACCCTAAAATAAATATGGTTGAGCATGGTTGTTTTTCATATTGAGACAATCAATGTCGCAATGCAGTGTTGGACCATGCTTGAGCATCATTGATTTTCATATCGAGACAATCTTTGTCACAATGCGACATTGGACCATGGTTGACCAGGATTGATTTTCATATTGAGACAATATTTGTCATTATGTGAGCATGATTGACCATGATAAACCATGGTTGACCTTGAATGACCATGATTGATTTCCATATTGAGACAATCTTTGTGACAATTCGACATTAGACCATGCTCGACCATGGTTGAACCCTTAGATTAATAAATCCAAGTGCTTGATATCATAAACCCAAGGGATTAATATACTAAAACCCCAAGGGATTATGAACCCAAGGGATTAATATTATAAACCCAAGGTATATAAACTCTAAGATAAATATTATAAACCCTAAAATAAACAATGTTGACCATAGTTGACCATGGTTGATTTTCATAGAGACAATCCCTGTCATAATGCGATGTTGGACCATGGTTGACGGTGATTGATTTTCATATCGAGACAATCTTTGCCAGAATTCTAGAATGTGACGTTGGAACATGATTGACCAAGGTTGGTTTTCATATTAAGACAATCTTCGTCATAATGTGACATTGCACCATGGTTGACCAAGGGATTAATATTATAAACCTAGGGTATATTAACCCTAAAATAAACATGGTTGAACGTGGTTGCTCTTCATATTGAGACAATCAATGTCACAATGCAATGTTGAACCATGTTTGACCATGCTTGAGCGTCATTGATTTTCATATTGAGACAATGTTTGTCATGATTTGAGCATGATTGACCACATTTGATTTTCATATTGACCGTGATTAACCATGGTTGACCTTGAATGACCATTATTCGCCATGATTGATTTTCAAATTGAGACAATCTTTGTCACAATGCGACGTTGGACCATGCTCAACCATGGTTGAACCCTTAGATTAATAAATCCAAGTTTTTGATATTATAAACCCACAAGATTAATACTAAAACCCCAAGGGATTATGAACCCAAGGGAATAATATTAAAACCAAGGGTTTAATATTATAAACCCAAGGTATATAAACCCTAAACTAAACATGTTTGACAATGGTTGATTTTCATATTGAGATAATCAATGTCACAATGTGAGGTTGGACCATGCTTAAGCATGATTGATTTTCATATCGATACAATCTTTGTCACAGCGCGACATTGCACCATGGTTGACCATGGTTGGTTTTCATATTGAGACAATGCTTGTAACAATGCAACATTGGACCATGGTTAACCATGATTGATTTTACTAAACACAGTTGACCATAATTAATATTATAAACCCAAGGGATTAATACTAAAAACCCAAGGGATTATAAACCCACGGAAATAATAATAAACCCAAGGGAATATTAAACCCTTATGGATCCTTACATTAATAAATCCAAGGTATTAATATTATAAACCCAAGTAAATAATAAACTCAAGGGATTAATACTAAAACCCCAAGGGATTATGAACGCAATGGAATAATATTAAACCCAAGGGATTGTGATGATCAACCATGGTAATCCATGGTTAACCATGTCCAATGTTGCATTGTGACAAGGATTGCCTCAAAATGAAAATCAATCTTTCTCAACCATCTTTATTTTAGGGTTTATAATATTTATCTTATGGTTTGTATACCTTGGGTTTATAATATTAATCCCTAGGGTTTAATACTATTCCTTTGAGTTTATAATTCCTTGGGTTTTTAGTATTAATCCCTTGGGTTAATATTAATTCCTTGCATTTATAATCCCTTGATGTTTTAGTATTAAACCCTAGGAATATGAACCCTTACATTAATAAATCCAAGAGATTGATATTATAAACCTAAGTGTTAATACTAAAACCCCAAGGTATTATAAATCTCAGGGACTAATATTGTTAAACCCAAGGGACTAATATTATAAATCCAAGGTATATAAACCCTTGGATGACCATGATTTATAATGAACCTAAAGGATTAATATTATAAACCTATGAATAATATTATACCCTAAGAATATGAATCATTAGATTAATATACCCAAGGGATTGATCTTATAAACCCAAGAGATTAAAATACTAAAAATCCAAGGGAATATAAACCCTAGGGTTTTTAGGATTAATCCCCTCGGTTTATTATCCCTCGTGTTAATATTGTTCCCTTGGGTTTATAATCCCTTAGGGTTTTAGATTATAACCCCTTAAGTTATTATCCCTAGGTTTAATATCATCCTAAGTTTTATTATATAAGGGTTCAATATTTTATTCATAATTTATTAAATAATAATAAAAACGTTTAATATTAATTATATTTTATATAGACATTTATTTAATTTTTTATAATGATATTTTTTTGCATAATTTTTTGTATTAATTTATTTTTGTTTACATATTTACCATGATAACAAATAAAACTTTTGACTAATCAACCACATAATATTTGAAGTGATTGTGCTATTATACCAGTCAATGAAAAAATATTGTTAATTTATTTTTATTTAATATTATAATTTATTTTTAAATATTTATTTTATACTTTTATTTTTTTTTATTTTAAAATTTTCGAATAAATATAAATATGTGACTAAATAATAATAATAATAGTGGCTATAAACATTATAATCTCTTGCTCTATTTCATATATAGAGCAAATATGTTTATACTTTCTTCCTAGGCTTAGTAACCACCTGATGTAAGGCAACATTCAAATAATTAAAATGTAGATGCTATATTGAATATAAACCAATGATAGCCCGCAAAGGTTTCGTCTCATGGCCAGCGAACAATCTGTTAAGTCGTTCATGTCGCTGCGCAGGTCATGATTTCAAGTCTTGTCTTACCTGAGGGCCATTCTTGTGGGCTGGGCGGTTCCTCCTAGAGGTTATAGTGGCAGCCGATGGGATTCGACACTGTGTAACGTGAGTACGATACCACTGTCATTGCCGATTCCGCTAGTCAACGCAAAAAAAATATAAACCAATGATGAAAAACCCATGCCAAAAGAGCGTTGGATATTTGCGATGAGACCATGTGTGAGAATGCCATACATGTGATAACACAATGTGATGGAAGCTATATGTTGGAATTTATACAGAAGTGCAATAATATTTTTTTTACATTGAAGGAAAAGGTGTATATCAAAAGTCTCAAAAGTTGACTAACAGGATCATTTACATCAACGCGCATAAAACTCTATCAACGTATGTATCAATGAGAGACAAGGATTACAAATATGTGAAGATTAGCTATCACATGCTTCACAAGGGATAAGACAAATACACGAGGAATAATTAAAATGTGTTTTATGTTTTTATTTCTAATTATAGAATGTGGAATGAGGAATGAGGAATGAGGAATATGTTTGTTTTATTTTTTTTATTATAGAAATCCCTTCCAACATAATAGTAACAATCGTGGTTCCAAGAACACTCCAGGGCTAGATGATGTAGGACAAATCAATTTGAGGTCCGTGCTTCCCAACTCATCTATAAAGTTATCACTGGACAGAAGGCCCACAAATTAGTGTTTTCTGCTTTACCATTAATGGTGTGAGTCAGTGGTTATAGTGCTAGTTGTTGTTTCAATTAACGCCTATGGATATGTAGATAGTTGTAATCCAACTGTTTCATGCTTCATAGATTTATTGACCATATTTTTTGGGTGAAATTTACTAAAAATTATGTAGGTATTCGTAAATAGAAACTATTCAATTCCACTTCCAATTAGTCATGATTATGTTTCTGTTTAATGTGATTAATTGTATTTTGTTGTGCCTGCATTGAAGGTCAATAGAATTTTGAATAGTTTCTTTGTTTTTGTGCACCTACATTGAAAGTGAAGAGAAATTTGAATTATTCTCGGTTGTCGGTACTTTATTGGTGACTGATTAATAGTATTTTGTTGTCAGGCTTGGAATGAACTTCACCAAGGCAAGACTAATCGTATGTAATTTATTATCAAAGATAAGTAATTTATACAATAAAAAACAGAGAAAATAGTTATGTCTAGATAACTCTTCTGTATGAAAAATTAAAATAAATAAATTCCTAACTAATCCTAGACTATACAAACAAATCCTGAAGGATTAGTTTAACATTTCCCCCCTTCATACGAAGGGATATCTGTCATGCCAAGTAAAGATCTGAACTTTTCAAAATTTACACGTCCTAATGCTTTGGTAAAAATATCTGCAATTTGTTCTGAAGTAGGACAATGTGTCAGATGATTTTTTTTGGCCTCTAAATGATGTTGAATCAAATGATACTTGATGTTGATATGTTTGGCTCGATCATGAGACTTTGGATTCTTGGCCACTTTAATTGCAGAAGAGATGTCGACAAATAGAGGAGTTGAAGCTTTTTGTTTCTCCTACAAATCTTCAAGTATTTTTTGAAGCCAAATGATTTCCTTAGTGGCTTGAGCTGCTGCAACATATTCGGCTTCAGTGGTAGAATCAACAAGGAACAAATTACTTGCGTAATCTCCAACTGATGGTTGCTAATCCAAAATTCATCAAATAGCCATAAGCAAAGACTCCATTCTCTTTATCTCCATCAAAATTGGAATCTGAATAACCAACAAGACGAAAGTCTAAAACTTTGGTATATTTGATGCCGTAAGTTTGGGTTCCTTTTAGATATTTCAGTACTCTTTTTTCTGCTACCCAATGCCCCTCACAAGTATGATGCATAAATCTGGAAAGTATTCCTACAACAAATGTTATATTAGGACGAGTAATAGATAAATAAATCAAACTTCCAACAAATTTCCTATACTTTGTTGGATCTTCAAATGATTTTCTTTCTTCTGAAGTAAGTTTCAAATTCTACTCCATTGTTGTAGCAACAAGATTACAATCCATCATACTATATCTATTTAATAACTTACCAACATAATTCTTTTGAGAGATGAAAATATGTTGTGGTTTTTGATCAACTTCAATTCCAAGATAATAATGAAGTAAACCTAAATTTGTCATACCAAATACCTTTTTAAATTCCTTCTTAATAGATGATATTTATTCATCATTATTTCCTGTGATCATCAAATCATCAACATATACAACTAGATATACAACTGATCTTCCAACTTTCTTAACGAAAAGAGTTGCATCATATAGGTCAAAACGTTTATAATTTAACTTTAGAAGATGTTCGGTTAGTTTCTCATACCATGCTCGTAGCGCTTTTTTCAAGCCATACAAAGACTTCATTAGTTTGAAAACCTTTTGTTCTTTCTCTTTAATGGAAAAACATTTTAGCTAAAACATGTAAACATCTTCTTTCAAATCTCCATTTAAAAAAACAGTTTTTACATCCATATGATAAATTTTCCATTCTTTTTTACCTGTAATAGCAAGCAAAGATCTAATAGTGCCCCATTTACCTGTAGGAGAAAATGTCTCTGTATAGTCAATACCCTCTTTCTGTACATATCCTTCCGCTAAAAGTCTTGCCTTGTGTTTGTCTAGTGAACCATTATCTTTATACTTGTTTTATAAATCCATTTGCAACCAATAGGTTTGATGCCAATAGGAGGATCTACCAGCGTCCATGTGCCATTTTTTATGAGAGCATCATATTCCTTTGGCATTACATCTTTCCACTGATCATAACTAGTAGCTTCTTCAAAACAAGTAGGTTCACAATCCACAGAAAAGTTAAATTCACAATGAGAATAGTTACCTGAGGAACTTCAAATCTTAAACTCATAATATTTCTTCAGAAATGTTCAAATATGAGATGATCTTTGCACAGGTTGTGTAGGAAGTTGCTCATCTTCTTCATTTGCCTAAGTTCTTGCCATTTCTATCCCCGTTGTATCTGTAGAAATGCTTGCATCAACCAATTTTTCATCAACAACAGAATTATCATCATTGAGAGAAAGAAACTCCACAGACTGATCTAATATAGGTATCCCCCCTTCAGGATGTGGAAGTATATTATCTGATTCATAATAAAACTTTTGAGGCACAAACGTTTCTATCTGATTAAGTTGTCTATTAGCAGTGAGGGAATCTTTATTAGTTTCAAGAAAAAATATATCTCTTGATAAAATAAACTTCCTTTTCTCTTCATCATACAATCGGTATGTCTTAGAAGTCATAGAATATCCTAAAAAAATACATTTTCTACTTTGTTCACTTAACTTATTCCTCTGTTGTTTAGGAATCAAAACATAACATTGAGAACCAAAAATTCAGAAATGTTTAAATACATGAAGACGATTATACCACATTTCATGTGGAATTCTGTTGTTGATCACAGAGGATGGGCACCTATTTCTAATATATGCTGTGCAGAGTGTTGCTTCTCCCCAAAAAATCAATTTTACATTTTAAAAAACATCATTGACCTTACCATATTAAGCAATGTTTTGTTCATTTGTTCTGCAACACCGTTTTGTTGTGGATTATATAGTATTGTGGTGAATTTGATGCATGGATGGACAAATTGGGAACTAGGACTAAGCTAGCTCTACTTAGTTTGAAAAGAACAAGCTTTATTAGGCCCATTTAGTGCTGGTCAATCATGACTAGTCACTCAGAAATTCCATAGAAATAGAGCAGTTTTGAGATTCTATGGGATTGACCACATTTCTTGGGATGGGATTGATGAATTCAACTTAGATATATGGATATGAGTAGATATGATTGTTATAATGATTATAGATCAGTTTGTTTCATAAGACTTCTATTTAAAGCCAAGACTTTGATGACTTATGTATTGACTTTTGTATAATTTCATGCTGAGACATTTTGGATTGGAGAGATAATTTGAACAGCTTGTTCTACTATTATTTTGATGTTCAATAATGTGGATGTGTGACTGAGTTTAAGATTCAGATATCAATCTTCAAGTGTGCAAAGCAAGGGTGGAGGGCCCCCATTCCAAGCTAAGTACACTTCTTTGTTTAAACTAGTTTTATTTTCCATAATCTGGTTATTATAGAACTAGTTTCCATGCTTTGTTTCAGATTGGTTTATGGTTAATGTATGGCGATTGATTTCATTAGACATTATTTTATTCATCATTTTAGTAAGTTGGAAAAACAAAGTGTTCAAGTTGAGCATTTATTCTGTTAATTTGGTGAATTGTAACTAGTTTTCTTTAATTCAAAGGTCTCTTAAGTTAGGAGCCTCCTTTCATTAATGATTTTTCCATCTTAAACTATTAGTCTCTGATTTCTGTTCATCAAGTAATAATTGAGGAAGAATTGGACCTCTTAAGTTAAGAGCCATTTTAGCTTTTCCTCTTTACAAAGTGAATTGGAATTGTAACACGCATTTCTTTAGTTTTTGAAAAACTTATCTTTCAAGTTTGATTACATCTGATATTCATATATAATGGACTTGTCTTTAAGTATTACCAACCCGGATTGATAAGAAATATTTGTGTTAAATTGTGTCAATAAATTAGCTCAACATTTTGGCGTCGTTGCCGGGGAGGCAAATATCGGCATAGTCAATAGGAAGATAACTTAAAAATAAAAAATCATAAAACAAAAATAAAAAAATTAGTTACATTCCTATTGGTTATGTTTCTTTATGCCTAGATATAGAGATCCTCAAGGTAGATTTATTAAAAACCCCCCACAAATAGAGATAGGACGATCAAAAGCACCAATTACTGGTAATCCAACAATTGAGGAATTGGAAGAAAAACAAAGAACTGGACAAAGATTAACTTTAATTGAGAGGAAAAGTTTGTTAGCTTGGGAAGCAAAAAGCAAACAGCTATCAACTTCAGGAAAACAAAAGGAAACTACTAAAGAAAAACAACCTATCTTTGCATCTGTAAGTCAATCTGTCTTTGAACAACCTAAATGTCCAATTAAAATTGAAACAACTAAATCAATGGCGAAAGAGGGACATGGATCTGTTATTCTTACTCCTGAACAACGACTTGAATATGAGAGACAACAGAGAGAATGGAGAAGACAAAGAGAGGAAGAGGCAAAATGAGAAAATGATAGAAAGATAGAAAATGATAGGAAAAGACAAGAAGATGGTGGCGATCAGGAAACTACCTTTGGCTTTCCAATAGTAGATACAAGTGCAATATTAGGAGAAGAGGTGAAAATGAAAAATATTCCACCTTCTGTATTGCCAAATTTTTATGGAATGTCAACAGAAGATCCTGATTCTTTCATGTTTGAATTTGATATCCTATGTAGAACATATGGATACACTGATGACATACACAAACTTCGTCTCTTTCCTGCTATATTAAAAGAAGTAGTTTTAAAATGGTTCATGGGTTTAGGAGAACAAACAATAGCTTCTTGGGATGATATGAGATCAGTTTTCCTTAAAAAGTATCAAGCCTATTGTAGGCCTAGGGACTCAAAGGAAGATGTTTTTAGAATGACACAAAAGGAAGAAGAAAGCTTAGAAGAATACTTAAAAATATTTGCATATAATCTACAAAAATCTAAACAACACTCTCTAAATCTGGAAACCATTCGAACAATCTTTCTCAAGGGCATAAGAGATGAATATCTTGACATTCTGAATGTGATGGGTAAGGGAGATATTTCAAACTTGCCACTTGAAGAAATTGTTGAATTATGTCAAAAATATTCTAGAGGTAGAGAAAAATCTGGAAAGAGAGATGGGAGTTCAAAAGCAGCAAAATGAACAGCAGGAGGGATAACAAGAGCATAAATAGGAGGCCTCTTAGAAAACTTCAAAACTGACCTCCTAAGTACACTGGGAACTCAGGTTGATGTTCTAAAAGCAAATAAGAAGAAAGAAGAACAAGAACAAGCTTTAGCAATCTTTTGTTCCAAATGTAGAGAGAAACATCCATTAAGAGAATGTCAGTTGGATAGTATTCAAGTATGTGGTCTTTGTACCAAAAACCATTGAACAGAAAACTGTTTAAGATTGAAGGAATTGCAAATGAATCCAATGAAAGAAGTGCAAGGAATAGAAGGTTTCTATTATGTGGCACCAAGAAGACCATGGCAACCAAGGTTGCCTCAACAAAATATGCAACAATTCCCTCAACAAAACTATTGATATCCGCCTCAAAATCCTTGGAATCCTCTAATGCCATGGAAAGCTTGGCCTCCACAACAATATCCAAACCAACCTGCACAAGGATGGAGAGGATATTGTTATGGAAACTAGCCACCTCAACAGTACCAACAACAATACTAGCAACAATATCAACAACCATTTCCATATCAACAATATCCACAGTCCATGCCATTTCCGCAACAAAATTCTGCATATCTGCAATCCATGCCATTTTCGCAGCAGAATCCACCATTGTTAACACAACCACAACATCTACAACTACCTTAAAACCAACCCAGACCAACTCAATTACCAGCCCAACCAGTGGAAAATCTGAGTAATAAGACGGATAAATTTGCATACACTATAGAAGAAGCAACATATTTTCCAACATATTCTATTCTTCCTGTAAATGATGTCCATTTAAGGTCTGGAAAGGTGCTTACAAAGAATTCTCCACCAATCATAGAAGAACCATTTGAGCAAGGAGAACCACCTGAAACATCACAATCTGAAACAAAAATTCAGAAAGGTAAAATTATTATAACTCAAACACCACCCAATCCTGAGAGGTTAGTAGAGCCACAAAAAGAAATGAACCTTCCTGAATTTGATATTTTGGATGAATTGAAAAATGCTTATGTAAAAATTCCTTTATTGAAGGCAGTCAAAGAAATACCAATATATGCTAAAACAATAAAGGAATTATGCATTAAGAAAACTGGTAAAAAGAAGAAGGATCCTACTACAATTCAAGTCATTGGCAAATTAGCAAGCCTCATGTCAACACAAACAACTGTAGAGAAATATATTGATCCTGGTATCCCTATGGTTACTATTTCAATAAATAATTTCTGACTTCCAAACACATTAATAGATTTGGGAGCAGCTATAAATGTAATGACTATGGAGACAATGAAAAATCTACATTTAAACAACATTAGATCAACCTCTACACTACTAGAATTAGCAGACAGATCTAAAGTTGTCCCAGAAGGAATACTAGAAGATATCATAGTCTCTTTGGATTCATGGGAGTATCCTGTTGACTTCCTTATCTTGCAGCCAAAAACAAATTTGGGAGGACATCCTCTAAACTTAGGCAGACCATGGCTAGCCATAGCTAATGCCTTTATAGGATGCAGATCTAGAAGCATGATTATTTCACATGGAGATGAACAGAAACACATTACACTTTATTCACCTGCACAATCATCTTCTTTAGAATCAATACTTGAAACTCAAGAACAGCAGAAAACTAAATCAGTTTTAAGTATAAATCAAGTCTTTGACCTTAGAGAAGAAGAAGAGAATGAAGATTTAATGGATCTTTTCATCTCAGAACCAAACATTTTAGAGTAGCTTAGAGAGGTTCAATATGAAGCTGCAAGTAATCTCTTGAACCAATGTTTTCAGGAAACTTGTATAGTTCAATCCTTGCGAAATTCTTTTACAAACATTTTTCCTGCAAACACAATTTCCAATTCAACAACGAAAACAATTGAGATATATCCCGGAAAACAGTTGAACATTGGAAACCATTTGCAATCATCACAAGAACAAGAGGTAATTACATTATTATAAAAATATTCAAAAGCTTTTGCCTGGGATTATACCGACATGCAAGGAATCCATCCCAATACATGTATCCACCACATCTATACAGATGGTCAGATCAAACCAGTAAGGCAACCTCAAAGACAAATGAATCCCATGATGAAAGAAATAGTGAAAGAAGAACTGCAAAAACTACTTAAAGTTGGGTTCATCTATTCTATTTCAGATAGTCAATGGGTTTCTCCATTGGTAATAGTACCAAAGAAAAACGGAAAGTGGAGGGTATGTGTAGACTATTAGGAATTAAACAAAGCAACATTAAAATATAATTTTCCACTACCATTCATTGACCAGGTTCTAGACTCATTAGCTGGAAAGAAATTTTTCTCCTTCCTAGATGGGTTTAGTGGGTACAATCAGATTAGAATAGCAATAGAAGACCAAGACAAAACAACATTCACTTGCCCATGGGGAACCTATGCATACAATGTCTTGCCATTTGGTTTATGAAATGCACCTGCAACTTTCCAAAGAGCAGTGCTTGCAATATTTGCTGATCTAATCCATGAATGTGTAGAAGTTTATATGGATGACTTCACGGTTTATGGAAACACATATGATGATTGCCTCAACAATCTTGAGAAAATTTTAAAGTGATGCATAGAAACAAATTTGTCATTGAGCAATGAAAAATGCTATATGATGTTGATGGAAGGAATAGTTTTGGGACACCATATTTCCGCTTCAGGAATTAAGGTGGATCTAGCAAAAATACAAGTCCTCGTGAACTTAATGCCACCTACAACACAAAAAGAGGTAAGAATTTTCCTAGGTTATGCAGGCTACTATAGACGATTCATTGAAAACTTTAGTAAAATAGCCCAACCTCTATTCAAATTATTAGCAAGAGATGTTGAATTTCAATGGAAAAATCACTGTCAAAATGCATTTCAAATATTAAAGAAAAACTATCAGTTGCACCCATTCTCCGTGGACCAAACTGGTCTCTACCATTTCATATTTCAACTGATGCATTTGATACTGCGATAGGTGCCTCACTTGGGCAGAAAGAGAATCTGTTCAATTATGCAATATACTTCATAAGCATGAACTTAACACCTACAAAGTTGAACTATACAGTCACAGAAAAAGAAATGTTAGTTGTAGTACACGCAGTAAATAAATTCAGGCACTACATAACAAGATACAAAGTATTTATTCATACAGATCATTCAACAATAAAATATTTGATGAATAAATCTATCACCAATTAAAATAGGGAGCCTTCGGATAATTAAAAAAAAAAAAAACATAAAAATATTTAACATTAAAGAAAAACTCTAAAAATATGTAACATTGAAAAAATGTACCATTGAAATTTTTAATTATTGAATTTTTAATTTACAACACAATTTTATCATCAAAATTTCTATAAATATTTTATTTTGAAAATAGTTGAATACTTTTAAAAAATTTCAGTTGATTGAACTTTCACAGCCATGCCGTATCACTAATTCTAGCATTTTTTTTCCATTAGTCTCGCCAAACTGACGCCGTCTCTATTAACATGCTATTGGAATTGCACTAGCTGCGAATTTATCTCAGTTTCAAATTCAATTTTTGTTTTAATGCATATTAAATGCCATGTGCGAACCATATTTATTTCAAATTCAAATTTTAATTTGTCACTTGATTTCATTCTGCCACTTTCCTTTCTCTCCAGCCCCGTTTCAAAAATCACACTCCGTTCAGAGAAAAGTGATGCAGGGCGATGGCAGGCTACGGGAATTTTTAACCATGTGACTATTTGCATTCTGATCTTCTCGTCTAGTTTGGGTTGGACTCATATCTATGTAATGCCCAAGTTCACTCTTCTTGCAATGCAAGGTATGTCAAGCCCAATTCATGGTGATAGATCCAATGTTAGGAGTTATTTGTATAGTGAGGATGTGGCTAAGGTATTTGAACCTGTTCTACATAAAGGTGAAGTTGGTCATCTGTTTAACATGGTTTAACATTGATATAGAGAAGAAGGGAGGGGTCGTTGATGTGGATAATTAGGATGTTTGCACACTTTTCATTGGATTAAGAGAAGCTTATAAAGTTTGTATATAATATCTTTCTCAATTATTAGAGATGTTATTTGGATGATAAAAGATCATGGATTTGGGTGGATTAAGAAGACTAAATAAGGAGAGATCATGAAGAAAATAATGGATCGGTACATTAGACACCTTGACTGGTGGGGTGATGCACCTCAACCAAGGATTCTCACAATGGTTGGAGTTGAGAGTTATGTAGATGTCCATGATTGGCTAGAAATGGCCTATCCCTTGCTAAATGGCATCCAAAGGAATTGCATGCTATAACCCTCCAAATGATTTATTGAAGAACTATCCTTCAAGTTCATGGTCTATGGGTGAAAATGCTAGATTGGAGAGCTATGTGGGAAAATTTGTTGCAAGCAAGGCATACCATATGAATATGGAAATGGGAAATTAGAGAATAGGACCCATATCCAAATGGAATTCGTACATACAAAACATCAATCCTAGTCATGCTTTTAATGGTGTAGGTGGTGATAGGTAGGCCTTATTTGGATTGGTGTGAATCATGTGTCGAATATTGTGAAAACAATTGTAGCAGGAACTTTGAATTTGGCTAATGTTCACAAGGAGAATGGCCTTTTCCTCATTATTTGTGTGGATGGTTGTATTTTTCGATATGATGATGTTCATCTTGAATGCAATAACATTGTATTTAAGGTAGAAGACAAACAAAACTTCATTGGATCCTTCTATTTGAATACCAAATCCATTGTCAAATTTGTTAAGTTGGCAGATCAATGACAAATTCCAACCATGGCATTAGATTCCTCTTTTTGAGAGGACCAATTTTAACTTTTGAGGCACTAGATTTCGACAATGGAAAGTGTATTTCTGAATAAAATCCCACAATATCACATTTGATCAAGTCTACCCTAATAGGAAATTGGTCCCTCTTGGAAGCCTATAAATACAAGTGACCTCAACCTCTTCTCTCTTCTTTGAATTGGTTCACACAAGTCTAAAGTGAGTTCATGGAGTTTGGTTCATATACGTTTGAAATTGCAGGGTCTGAAGCTCGTACGTGTGATTAGGGTTTTTGGTTTCCATTTGTAGGATTGACATAGGGAATTTTTAACTATAGCAGCGAGTACATAGGCTCATCCATGCGGTTGGAGCTTCTCAGCTGCACACATAACTCTCCATCCTTGTGGTTGGGATCTAGGGTTTCAGTTTGATAGTTGACCATAGTTGACCATAGATTGGGAAATCTATCTCTGGTCAATATTGTTGTGGGGATCATATTTTTTATATTGTTTGGTTGATATTGTTATATAATTTTGTATGGGCTCATTGTACTCTCTGCTGAACATTTTATGACAATCCAATAGAGGAATAATTTCAAAGGGTTTACCCCATAGTGGGTTTTTCCCTCGTCATTGGCCAAAATATGGTGTCACTTGTTGATGTGTTAACTATCTCCTATTTTCACTTGCATTTGTTTTTCTATCTTCAATTACTGTTGATTGGATACTATTGATTGATGAAAGAATGCTAATTAAAGAAGTGTATTGGACTAAAGTAATTGAAACAACATAGAGTATTGGTAAATATTAACATGGTTTCAGAGCTAAGGTCAATGACAAGCCCAAAGGAGACAAGAGTTGAAGCAAACCTCTTTGGAAAAGTTGAAGGAGCGTATCTAATCAAGTCAAAATTTCTTCCTCTTACTTCAAGGAAAATGAAAATTTTGGTGATTCATCTAACTTTATTGCATGGAAAATCAGGTTGGAAATCATAGCCGATAACAATGATTCTTTGGAATACATTCAAGCAAAGGTACATTATCCTTCAAAAAATGCTTCCACTCCTACCAAGAAAAAGTATAAGAAAGGTGAGTTAAAAGCAAAGAAAATTATAGCTAATGGTTAATAAGATAATTTACTTGCATAGGTTGGAAATCTGAGGAAGTATAAGGATATGTATGATAAACTAGCTAGCATATATGAAGTAAAAAATTTGAATGAGATCATCTCCTTGAAAGATCAACTCAAAGATACGAAGATGAATAAAGCAAAGTTTGTTCAATCCTACATTATGAGGATATGTCGTCTTAAAGTTCAATTGTAGAGAGTTAGGGAAACTGTGCCTGACTCAAGAATTGGTGATTGTAACCCTTAGAGGTCTCTCTTGTATTTGGGAAACCTTCATTACTAATATAAAGAATAACACCAATTGTCCGTCATTCGATGAGATTGTTTGAAATCTCACTCAAGAAGAATCAAGGATGTCAAGAGGCGAGCTCATTGAATTCTTCACTCATAATAGGAAGAAGAAAGGAAAAGGAGGGTCATCGAATTCAAAGAAGCCTCCTCCTCAAAATTCAAAGAGAACGAATGAAAGAGAAGCTTCACACATTGAATGTTACAATTGTCATAAGAAATGCCAGTGTGCTGGAGATTTCCCCGAGAAGAATAATGTTCCACGCTACAACACTAGAAGCAACAATAGGAGGTTTAAAAATCAAAGAAGAGGAGATAAGAAAAGAAATGATCGTAATGGAAGAGATGAAATAAGAAGAACAAATGATCTGGGTGATCATGAAGAAGACAACCATCCTCAAAAGAAGTCAAGATACACAAGGTATGAAAGTAATGCTGCAAATCAATCTAAATATATCCCTATTTCTGCACTCATTAGTTCCTCTCCTCTAGATTCATGGGATGGTTGGTTTGTTGATAATGGGGCCACTCATAATTTATCTGCGTATAAGGAAGTTATCTCTAATTTGGTAGAGAGGAAGTCAAATTTGAAAATTATTCTTGGAGACCACTCCACTCATCCTGTAAAAGGCTTTGGGTCTATCAAATTTCATTTGGATTCTAGGTAACCTATTTTGCTTTATGATGTGATGTATGTGACGGGGTTGAAGAATAATTTGGTATTAATATTTACTTTGAAAGAAAAAGGGATGAGGGTTTCCTTCATTAAGGGAAAGGTTTTTACTTGGCCAGTTGGATCCCCTATGAGAGATGCATTCACATTGGGATCTAGATTTGAAGGACTATATAGAGTCACTGGAAGACCTCTTTTAGAATTGGTTCATCATACAAATCATCTAAGTGAAATATGGCATAGAATATTGAACCATCTACATTATGATGCTCTTCAAAAATTGAAGAAGTTAGTCTTTAGAATTCCCAATGTTAAATTCCAACATGATGGAGTATGTCCAAGTTGTGCGAGTGGAAAGAAGACAAGGGGACTATTCCCCTCTAGAAATAATAAGATGAATGAAATCCTCCAACTCATTAATTTTCACATATGTGGGATGATGCTTGTAAATTCTATTGGTGGCTATATCTATTATATAACCTTTATGGTTTCTCAAGGAAGACATGGATATATTACTTGAAGCCCAAGGATGAAGCCTTCGAAATGTTCAAGGAGTTCAAAGCATTGGTAAAAAATCAAGCAGGGAAGAAAATTAAGATCTTCAAGTCAGACAATCATGTAGAATTCATCTCAAATGAATTCATAGATTTTGCAAAAAGGAAGGCATCAAGAAAGAGACAATTGTGCCCTAAAATTCTAAACAAAATGGAATAGTTGAAAGAAAAAACATGTATATTGTAGAAGTTACTCATGCCATGCCCCATGATCAAAATTTGGTGAAGTTCCTATGAGGAGAAGCAACGAATGTTGCAGTATATGTTCAAAACATGGTGCTTCATAAATCATTAGACAACAAGAATCCCGAAGAAGTATTCACAGATGTCAAGCCCAATGTTAGCCACCTTTTTATATTTGGCTACCTTGTATATTTTAATGTAAGAAAAGAGAAACAAGCTAGAAACAATGGGAAGAAAAGGTACATTTGTTGGATAACGTGAATATTCTAAAGCATTTATAATATATATTCCTGGCGATCAAAGGAAGGTTGAAATTAGCAGGGATGTAGCGTTCGATGAAGATACTTCCCTTGGAAAAGCAAGGGACCTTCCTCCACCTCCTCCTCCTCAGAAGAAGAATGATATCGACATTTTGGATGTTCCTTCTGTGCCTGAATCTGAGAGAGACATTGTTGATGATACCATGGAGCCCATGGACCCCTTAGATCCTCCAACATGTGATCCTCCTGCCAGGAAGAGGCCACTTTGGCTTCTTGACACATTATAAGATGACAATAGACACATTCCCACTAGGAATATCTTTTAGAAAAAACAAGAAGCCATGCAAGTACCAGGGATATGTTGTAGCTATGAGTACTATGATTCAAGACGAGCTTACCACCTTTGAAGAATTCGTGAAATAAAAAGTTTGGAAGGATGTTATGTCCGAAGAATATGAATCAATTATGAATAACGATACATGGGATGTCATGTTGAGACTGAAGGGAATCTCTGTGGTAAATTCAAAATCATTATTCAAGATCAAACATGGAGTTGATGGAAGTATTAAGAAATATAAGGCAAGGTTCGTGGCCTAATGGTTCTCCCAAAAATAGGGATAATATTATGACGATATATTTGCACTTGTGGCTCGATATACAACCATTCGTTCAATATTTTATCTTGCCTTCATCAAATGGATGTGAAGACAATGTTCCTTTATGGATATTACAAGAAGAAGTCTACGTTGAACAACCACATGGATTTGAAGTAGAGGATCAAAAGAGTCATGTTTGCAGGTTGAAGAAGGCATTGTATGGTTTGAAGAAAACCCCCAGAGCTTGTTATACTTGCATAGATAGTTATTTGGTGAAGTCGGGATTCATAAGAAGCAATGTTGATCCCAACCTCTACTTCAATGTAGTCCAAGGTATAGCATTGATTTTGGTTTTATACGTTGATGATCTATTCTTGATAGATAGTGAGCCCCTGATGGTTGAGTGTAAGAGGGAGCTAGCCTCTGAATTCGAAATGAACCTTGGACTCATGCACTACTTTCTAGGCCTTGTGGTGTGACAAAGGCCCAGTGAGATTTTCGTTTCACAAGAGAAATATGTCGTGAAATTGTTTGAGATATTTGGAATGATGGAATGCAAGTTCATACCCACACTAATGGAAATGAATTTTAAGAAGTTATGTGGAGAAGTTGCGGTACCCGATTTGGCGAATCCATCCAAGTATAGATATTTGATTGGGGCTTTGATGTTATTAATGAACACCCATCCACACAAATTCTATGTTGTGAACACATTGACTCAATTCATGACCAAGACTCTCCATGCACATTGGATTGCTACCAAACAAATTTTGAAATATCTACATGGCGTAATCACCCTTGGTCTGAGATATTCCAATGGAGATGTTCGACTGCATGGATATATTGATGTTAATTGAGTAGGAAATGTTGTGGACAAGAAAAGCACTTCTCGATGTTGTTTTAGCCTTGGATCTACCATGATATCTTGGATGAGTAGGAAATAGAAGCCTGTAGCATTGAGTATCACCAAGGCAGAGTTTGTTGGCAAAAAAATTATGAACAGGTTGAGACCATGGGCTCATGCACAGGGGCCACGCAGGGGCTTCACTCAATGAACCTATGGCATATCGCGTGCGTTCATGGAATATTAAATAATACAATTAATTTTACTACATATTGGAAAATACCTCTAAAAATCACATTATGTAACTCCCTACTAATACGAACTCGATACACCTTCCCAACTTAAAAAACCCCTACTTTCACTAGATATTGTAGGTATCCACTTTTTCATTAACTTTGAGCTCCATTTTTTATACTTGCCAATATAAAAACTCTTTACCCCCTATATATCCCCCATTATATTATGTCATTTTTTCCTCAATATATCCCCCAATATGAACCCACATAGTATGGTATTACTACCTCAGTGAAGGCCCCATAAGGGGCCAAAAAAGGTTATGCCATAGTCCAGTGTAGTTCTATCATTTTCACCTTACTAAAAATGAATAAGGCGTCTCACCTGAGGCACGTCGCGACCTTACTTAATTAGGGGGAATGAACTAATTGTTAGGAAAAATCACATAAAACTATAGATACTCATAAGACCCAAAACAATTATAACGAAGATACAATAATAACAAATTAATTATTCAAAAGGAACATGTAACATGCTTATTCATTCTTAACAAAAATTTAAAAGGCCACATAAATTCACACAAGAAGACCTTCATATTTCCCTGCAACTTCCTCTTTCATTAGTTTAGCAACACTACATCAATATGTTCAAATCAAAAGCCCCATCAACAGAATAGGGACTAGTAATACATGATAACACATGACTAGGATAATACAGAATAGTACGAGATCAATAGGCTCCATGACAACATTTTGGTATATTTATCTCTTCTCTCCGCCCAGATTTTCCTTCTGCCTTTTCAAACACTTCGCTTTCTTGGACTGCTGCTTCTCCCTAGAATGCTCCGTCTTTCCCTTTTTAGCTACCTCGATTGCTCGATTGTGTCTTCTTCTTCATCTGTCAGCGGACATTCCAGCTTGAATGTGATTGTTTCTACCCTGATTTCTCTAGCCAATCCTCAGCTACTGCCAATCTTTGGCGGGTCCCTTCTCCTTTTTCGGTTGTCTTCTCTACGACTTTCCAAAAATCACCTTTCGTCAAAATGTGGTCAATGTCAAAACATCACATAAATTAATCCTCAAAATGAAAGACCCAAAAGGCCCCGACCATAGTCCGTTGACTCGTCTCTAAGTCAATCATTTGCTGGTGTTATTGGTGTTGCTTGTGCTTCCTACTGTTGCGTCACTTATTCCTATGTTGCTCCTCCTTGGCTTGTTCCTTCAAATGAAGAACCCAACTTTGGAATGGACTCAACGACTGCATTCTTGAACTGTGTGTACTTGGTGAGTGTCATTTGCCACGAGCCTGTGAGAGTTCTTTATTGATCGAGGAATTGTGTTGCAAGTTCGGTTGTTGATTGGGTAGGGCAGACCATCAAGAGGGTACTCCATTGAGTTTCTGTGTCCTCATTGATATGTTGTAGCGTATGGAACTGATCATGTGCTGGTAGCTTAAGGTCACGAAGCATGCTCTTATTCTTGCTCAATTCATCCTCGATTTATTGGATTTGGTTTTTAAGGGAATCCACCTACGCTGGGAGTTCCTTTCACTGGTTCTTGTCCTTGGTAGCGATGGCTTGGTTGAAAAACTGATTAGCCTATTGGCACAAGGGGTAGACCGGTTGATTTTTCTTAGCAAGGTAGCCTGACTAATCTTGAACTTGTGCTAAGACTCCCTTAGCTTCCCCCATAACTTGAATATTAAAGGCTTTCAAACAAGATGCTTTTGTGAGTTTCTACACAATCTCGTTGGTATATTGGGATGTTGGATTTGCTAGTGCCCTTTGATTTGCAGAAATAGTTCATTTGAGCTCTTTATTTATTGAGACGAGGTCGGTGTTGGATGATTTTATTTGATCTCAACGTTATGATAGAGTGCATGCTGAAAAGTCCTTCAACGCATCTGTGAATATCTCGGCAATCGAGGGCCAAAGATCCTGGAACTTGGCAGTTATTTCGTTGACATGTTTTTGTAGAGTTTGCTTCTCCTGAAGAATGTGATCGCATTCTGCTGTAATGGAAATAATTTGTTGCTGTTACTATTCTTGCTCATGCTCAGCTGCGAGAGTTGTTGGGAAAATACTGGGGGGGGTGAATCAATGTTTTAAACTCTAAATTTCAAATTTTATATTTTGAAATATGTATGCTACCGTTCTTAAAGCAACATGCGTATGTACACTACTTTAGAGAAAGAAACCACCATATATACAGTTTACTGATTTTTCATGTGTTATATCTGCTAACTATATTTAACATAAAATAATCACAACAAATGAAAAGCACACATAGAACACTAGGATTTTTACGTGGAATCCCAATGGAGGAGAAAACAACCATTTTTGTTGTCTTTGTCTTTTTATCTTATGATACAAAGAAATTTTTTTATTACATTTGTACTGATGCAGACTCTTAACAGTACATACGAACCCACTTGCAGGAGGCTACAACCTCCACTCATTCTCTAGCTCCTTCTGGAAGGTAGCTACAACCCCCTAATCTTGGTTACCGGCTTCTACTGGAAGGAAGATCCTACCCCCTTTCTAAATGCTACAACCCTAAGCTCCTTGTGGACCACTTTTTAGAATGATTCAAACTAGAACCAATTTTCAAATAATCATAAGACGACCTGCAGGCCACCTTTCATCACATTTTCAAACTGGACCCACATCAACAATAATCCCAAACAAACATGTCAAATTGAAACAATGAATCTAATACAATGTAACACTGTAACTCAATTGAATTTCTGAAGCATCAAATCACTGAATGTATAACCCAACTAGGATCAACAAAAAAAAAATATTATGTACGTGACTATGCTGAATAAGACTCACGTATGTACGTGCCTCCTCTGTATAATACTTGCATACAGATCTTAAATTGCTGCAAACTGAATCATGAATATCTGTAATGTTGAATCTATCAGCAGACCATGCATATAACAATAACATAATACTGAAACAACCACATATCCCCACACTATATCCTCATTTCTAGTCAACCAACCCAATCATCATAGTTAGACACATATCATCAAGATAGAGACATCACTGACAAACAAAAAGAAATAGAGCAAAACTCATTGTGTGTCATCATCAAAACACACTACAAACCCTAACATATATATGTCACTACAATAGTATAAATTTGCATATGTACGTGACTATCATGCATAACACCAGTGTAAAGATCTCAACAAAATGTAGATCATATCTCAGAATATATACATGACCCTATAGAAACATATCCGCATATGTACATGACAATTCTGAAGCAAACTAATGTACATATCTTAAATGACTGAATCATAACTTTACAATATCTGTCAAACCCAAACCTTGGCCCACACATTGTTACAGTCAATCATTATATGCATATTCATACCATCATCATAGATCTATCATTGTTAGCTATAGACACAAATATATCAAGCAATGTGTATTCCTTTCAGATCTATCTTATCTGAGTCATCTCCATGCTCCCTAGTGGACACCTGTTTAAGATCAAATCATTCATAAAAAAATCATCACTTGCACACTTGACACCTTGATCTCCATCTCCTTATATAGTTTTAGCCTTAACCAACACCTTAGGTGAATCCCTTGGTAATGTCGTTAGTATTCTTTGATGAGATCAAATAATTGTTTTCACACCAATTACTATGGGCTAATAGCATGGTAAAGACCCATTGTATTCAAATTACCATGGTTGATATTATGTATGCTACTTTCCATTATAGGACCTGCATATGTACGTGACCCTTTCTTCATAGGATCTGCATATGTTTTCTCAAATTTCACCTTTAACATCCATTTGTCTTTGAATTGTCATTTCTCTGTCCATACCATCTATAGCATCTAAAACATCATGTTGTCACAATGTTGACATCTTATCATGTAGGATTCCATCAAGGACAACACATTAGCCATAATTCCAAAAATCTCCCCCTTTGGACTCAATGGAAACCACTGTGGTGTGTGGTCATCATCTGTAAATACCTCTAAACACACCTGCAACACCAAGCATTCTTCTCCAAACACCAAGCTTCTCTCCCCCTTTGACATCAAGGGAAAAGAGCTGCCTAGTGTTGAAAGAAGTATTCTCTTCCCCTTTGTAAAGAGAATTATTGTAGGTCTAATATGTTGAATATGAGAACTGCGTACTGACCATGCTCCTCCTGAGCATATGTTGAACCTTCTGAAGGTATTTAATAGAGTACATGATGCTAATACTTAACCAAATATGACTTATCCTGTGACCAATGACTTTATACCCCCAAGATTACATAAATTACCTAACATATGGGGTTTTACATATTGGACCAAGAATTTTAAATAAATGTCACAACATAATGGGATATCATACATGACATGACTTGATCCTAATAGCCCATCCATGACTGAATTTTACAATGATTTATAACATGGATCTTTTAATGACCATTATATCAAGAGACATACGACATTTATAACCAAAATAGGGACTTCAACAATGAGGTAGCAAGACCATGATAGTCATCATAACCACCATACATCAACTCGCAACTTGTTGATCACAACAAGATGTCAGAAAAGATATGTAACAAGACATGCTCAAGAAACGATAATGCCAACAAGGAATTATGGGGGCATAACAATTTCTCCCTTGAACCAACAGACTGCAACAATCCAATGTCAGCACTAGAATACCAAATATGAAATGATGAAGGCATATAGGAGGCTCCCTCTAAATCTGTGCCACTCCTTTTCAATTACTGATATGTATGTGCATCTATCTAACTCAAAAACTATGTATATATGCAACTTTCCTTCACACCATCAGTGTATATAAAGTAAACTATAGTAATTTATAGTCACAACTCCCCCTGAACATGATATACCTATTAGAACACTTAACAAAGTGATGAAGCAGGAACCATTCCTCATTTTTGTCTGAGATATTCAAAGGAATAACATTGAAGTGGCTTTGTAAATATGTATACAACTTGTTCCTTGGAGGGAACATATTCCAGTTTTACCTTTTGTTCAAGCACTTGCTCTCTCAGAAAATGGTTCTTGATTGGAATGTGCCTGGTTTTTGAGTGTATAACACGATTTTTAGAGATACTTATTACACTAGTATTTTCACAGAGAATAGGTAAAGGTTGAGTACAAGTGACTTGAATATCTTGCAGAGTTTGGATCATCCATAGAAGTTGAGTAGAAACAAGATGCAACAAAAACATATATTTCCTTAGTAGTAGATAAAGCAATAGAACTTTGTTTCTAGTTGAATCATGAAATCAAATGAGGTCCTAAATAAAATGCTCCTCCACTAGTACTGTTGCGATCATCAACATTACCTGCCCAATCTGTATCTGTGTAAGCATGGAGTGCAAAGTCTGATTTTTTGGGATACCATAGAGCAAGATCTTGAGTTCCTTCCAGATGCTTGAGTATTATCTTTACTACTAAGATATGAATTTACTTAATATTTTCTTGAAATCATCCAACAATGCTGACTACATGCACAATATTTGGTCTTGTACCCATAAGATATAACAAGCTTCCAATCATATATTTGTATTTTGGTTGATTGAATGAAGGAGAAACATCATTTTAACTAAGATTGTATCCTATTACAATGGGTGTGCATACATACTTGCAGCCTTCCATCCCATATTTCTTCAAAATCTGTTTGAAGTACTTGGTTTGAGAGAGAAAAATACCGTGAAAATACCATTATGAGTTTGTTGAAATTGAAGGCCAAGAAAGTGTGTTAGTTCACCAAGTAGAGACATTTCAAATTCTTGATGCATAAATGAAGCAAATCCTTGACTTATAGATTCTACATTGATTTCAAATATGATGTCACATACAAAAACAACAAATATTGAAAGTTTGTCTTTATCAAATTTGATATATAGGTTTCTATCTATAGATCCCTTTTTGAAGCCTTGTCACTGAAGATACCTGTCAAGATGATGATAGAATGCACGAGGTGCTTGTTTTAACCCATACAATTCTTTCTTAATTTTGCAAACAATATTTTTATCATTGCCAATAATGAACCCTTTAGGTTGTTCAATATAAACTTATTCTCCTAGATCTCCATTTAAAAATGAAGATTTGTGATCCAGGTGGATATTTGTGGCCACCCACGTATTCTAGATAGGCCTCCAGTTGGTTTCATATGTTTCCTTGTTTATTACAGTGCTTACTATTTTTAGCATTTTTTCGGGTCTTGAACTTCCGAAGAAGTTTTGACCCCCTAAACGGCGTTTTTTTGAAGTTCGCAACAGGCCCACAGCTACTGGTACGGACCTACCACAAATCATGTTCTACTCAGAGAGATATTTCTAACGAGGTATCGTACGCACCAAACGAAGATAATATCACCAAGTTACGACCCCGGGAAGTTGCTTGTCCAACTAACCCCAACGGGGCCTACAAACTCTTAGTGTTCCATCTCCTGGGGTTAGGGTTTTCCCTTGTTGTGAAATAATAAATAGGCCCTTGAGCCTCATTCTAACATAGTTCAGAGGCATGTAGTCGTCACATATCTTCTCAGAGATAAGATACCATCACCCGAGCTAGTTTATTTCCATTCCGTTTGTAAGCATATTTCAATATTTTGATATTAATGAAATGAAGTGTTATTTTTGTTGCATCTCTGCATTTATGGTTATTTCTATAATTTGTTACATTCCTGTTTAAGTTCAGATTAGTGGTATTAGAACGGTTTGCTCTTCATTTATTTTTCTTTGCATGTCCCTAATGAGGTCAGGGTTCAAGGTATTAGGGCTCGAACTGGTTGAACCTTTGCAAGACCAACCTCACAAACCCTAACGACCTCCCATGGTGGAAGAAAATAAAGACGAGGTGGTAGGAGATACTATCAAAATACTACTCGAGGAAGCCCTTGAGCGATAGAGGAATGTGATGATGGATAAATTTACCCAGATCCTTCAATGACTACCCACAGGCGACACATTTTCATGCAACAACCAATTTGGAGGCACCACTCCTTTTAAGGTATAAGTTAACTTCAATATTCTAATATTTGAGGGCTAGATAGATTCAAACACAGTAGATAAATGGTTAAATCTGTTGGAAGGATATTTTTCAGTTCATGACTTTTCTAATCGGGAAAATATTATTTTTTCACTTTTCAAAGCCACCCCACATGTCAAGGACTAGTGGGAAACCTACTGTGAACAAAAGGTCGAGAGGGAATCTTTATTTTTTTTATCCACACCCACTTGGGATTCTTTCAAAGATTCCATCAAGGAACAATATTACCTTATCGGGAGCTATGAATATAAATAAATCAAGTGGACCACACTCCGGTAGGGAAGGGACCAAGATGTGCCAGAGTTGACGAATGTTTTCCATACTCTTTATATGGAGCTGGGTATCAAGGATTCTTAGTGGAATTTGGTACTCAAGTACCATGACTATCTACAAAAGTACATACATGATGAGATGGAGTTCCTAGACATCTCCTTGCTCGGCATGGCATATCAAACGCTGTCAAGATTGAGCAGAAGTTTAAACAGAAGAAGCGAGACTTTGGATCTGCAAATCCAAAGCAAGGAAAAGGCATCCCCAAACCAGAGAAAAAAGGAAAAATCCAATGCAGGGTGACCGCGGATAACCCACTAAAGCCGCAAGCAAAGAACAACACCACAAAGACAAAGAAGGACATGGGAAAATGGTGTGAGTTCCATAAGAGCTCCACTCACAACACCAGTGAGTGTCGAGCCAAGAAGTCCCTAGTGGTTGAGATGAAGGCTTCTAATTTAGAAACATGTTCAGACTCTGAGTCAGAACTTGACAAGGGGAATGAAAAAGGGAAGAAAATCATTGATGCAGAGCCCAATGCCACCTTGGCCACTACCAAGATCCAAAAGAATGAGCCTGAAGATCCAGAGGAGGGGGAACACCTCTTCCACTCACAGATGTGGGTGAGGGGTTCTCCACTACAGTTCATTGTCGACAACGTGATCCAAAAGAACCTCATTATAGCAGAGGTTGTGAAGCATCTCATCCTCCTTACTACAACACATTCACAGGTGTACACCATTGGGTGGCTTCACCAAGGATGATATCTCCACGTCAGATAGAAATGCCACCTTCACTAAAATATCAAGCCCTTCACGGATGAGGTATTGTGTGATGTCGCTCCTCTAGACCTTTCTATGTGATTATTACTTTGGGAAACTAGTTGTAAAGGATACCAGAGGTAGCCACAACTACCGCTATATCTTTGATCTCTACAAAGAAATGCAGTAAGATCATTTCACATACCGGGAAATTTGTTTTCCTTATGATATGCCCGCAAGGCAAGAAGAAGATTGTGACCATAGTTTCCAAATAGAGCTCCTCCATACAACAACAACAAATGGACACAGTCGTGGTGGAGTACATGGAAATTTTGGCCTCACCTACGAGGGTACCTTTGCACTGTCAAGTCAAGCACTCCATCGATCTGACCCCGGGCGTGCCACTACCCAATGGACTGATATATCGATGCTCTATTATGGAGAAAGATGAAATCAAGAGGAAGATTTAGGAGCTTCTGTAGAAAGGCAACATTAGGCCAAGATCATCACCCTGTGGGAGCCCAATTGTATTGGTACAGAAGAAGGATGGGACCTAAAGACTTTGCATTGACTAACGAACGTTGAATAAGATCACGATCCGAAATAGGTACCTAATCCTACGGATTGATGAAATTATGGACTAGCTCAAGCGGGCCAAATATTTCAGCAATATTGCCTTGACATTCGATTATCACCAGGTGCCTATCAAACTCTCTGATGTGTGGAAGACTGCCTTCAAATCCAAGGTGGGTATTTTTGAATGGTTGGCCATGCCTTTCGGGTTGATGAATTCCCTTGCAACCTTCATGAGGTTGATGGACGACATCTTGTGACCCTTCACCAATGCGTTTGTAGTGGTGTATTTAGATGACATTTTAATCTTCATCCATATTTGGGAAGAGTACCTCCACCATATTCGACGGGTCCTTCAAACCCTGCGACAACATAAACTATGTGCCAATCTGGAGAAATGCACTTTTGGCATGACCCAGGTTCAATATCTAGGGTACATCATTGATGCGAAGGGTGTGCATGTGGACCTAGCCAAGATACAAGTAATTCAGGATTAGCCTGCCCCAACCACTATAATAGAGCTCCGCAACTTTCTTGGTCTTGCCAATTTCTATTGCAGGTTCATGTTGGGGTTCTCTCATATCACTTGGCCTTTAAGTCAAGTCACCAACAGTGGAGCGAAAGAATTTTTTTTTTGTCCAAAACCCAAGATAAGGCATTTTCCGAGTTGACTCGTCACCTTTGTTCTGCACTAGTGTTCAAATTAGTAGACCTGCAACAACTATTTTAGATTGAGACAGATGCCTCTAACTATTATGCTACCTGGGACACATTTGTGTTCCTTCAAGAAAGTGTTCCAAGATGATTTTGGAGGATAATTACAGTTGGGTTGTTGGACATTTCGGAGTAGAGAAAACAGTGACAGTACTGCAAAATTATTTTTATTGTTCGAACCTTTGTCGGGATTTTGGGAGGTACATTAAATCCCACACTGCTTGTTCCATTTCCAAACCAACAATGAAGAAGCAAGGCTATATACTCGTCTTCCTACTCCTAGCCAACCTTGGGATACCATATCCATGGATTACATGTCAAGCCTTCCTTCTTCTAGGCACTGCAATGACTACGTTTTCATGGTTGTCGACAAATTCTCCAAGATGGCTATTATGGCGGCCTGCAAGAAGAGTATCACACTAGAGGCCACTGCTAAGATTTTGTTTGAGCCATTGTGGGTACACTTTGGGATCCAAAAGTCCATTGTCTCATATTTGGATAGCAGATTCCTAAGTGCACTATTGTCAAGTCTCTAGTCGATGCTGGATATCAAAATTACTAAGTCCACAAATTTTCATCCCCAAACTGATGGCCAAATAGAGGTCGTCAATAGAATGATTGCACACATTCTGTGCATGGAAAACAACAAGAATCCATGCACATGGGATGAAATCCTCCCCTATGTCAATGGGCCATATCCCCTTTCAGGTAGGGCTAGGATTTTAACCATTATGTCTCATTGATGTGGGCATACCATTTGCATCTACTTAGGCAAATTCGACTCACGTTTAGTTCGAAGACGACAGGGCTAACAACTTCATTGAGCACATTTAACACATACACTAGAAGGTCCATGATATATTGGATAGAGCTAATGCTAAGTACAATCAATGACGTGATCAACATCGAGTTTCACACAAGTTCCAGGTGGGTGACAAAGTTTGACTACATTTACATAAGGAGCACCTCGCTAGACCCCACCACAAGATGAACCTACTCTGATATAGGCCATACACCATCACCAAGGATGTAGGGGACAATGCCTTCAATCTCAGCATTCCACCATTCCTTGGTATGCACCTAGTGTTCAATGTAGACTACCTTCGGCCATACTTTCCACCATTGCTGGACACATCCGATATTATAGAACAACTTGCACCAATAGAGCTAAACCCAGACAACATGGAACATGCCACAATTGATCAGATCATGGATAGAAAGATGAAGAAAACTTTCCAACAGATTATCTAACTATATCGATTTTTCAAGAAATCGAACTCCTTCACCTGGGCAAGTCATTCACTAGGGTCCAAGTTCAATAGAAATTTCCTCACCTCATGGAGGCTTTGCATGCAATGGGGACCATTGCTTCCTAAGCAGTTAGGAATGATCTAGTTGGGTATTGGTGGCCACCTACCTATTCCATTTAGGCCTCCAATTGGTTTTATCCATTTCCTTATTTATTGCAACACTTACTATTTTTAGCAGCTTTTTCAGGTCCTGAACTTCCAGAGCAGTTTTGACCCCCTAAACGATGTTTGTTTTGAGGTCCACAGCAGGCCAATGGCCATATGAAAGGGCTTGTTGCAAATCCTATACTACTTAAAGAGATATTTCCAACAAGGCATTGTACATGCCAAACAAAGATAATATGACCAAGTTATGTCCTCGGGAAGTTGTTTGGCCAACTAACCCCAACGGGGCTCACAAACTCTTGGCGTTCCATCTCCTAGGGTTAGGGTTTTGGTTGTTTAGGATTTTCCCTTGTTTTTAAATAAGAAATAAGCCCTCGAGCCTCATTGTAACATAGTTCAGAGGCATTTAGCCATCACATCTCTTCTCAGACATAAGCTACCACTGCCCAAGCTAGTTTATTTCCATTCTGTTTGTAAGCATATTTTAGTATTTTGATATTAATGAAATAAAGTGTTATTTTTGCTGCATCTATGCATTTATGATTATTTCTGTAATTTGTTGCAGTTCCTATTTAAGTTCAGATCAATTGTATCAGAGTGTTCTTCTCTTTCTCTCTTTTTCTTTGCATGTCCCAACCGAAGTCAGGGTTTAAGGAGTTATGGCTCGAACTGGTTGAACCTTTGTAAGACCAACCTCACAAACCCCGACGACCTCCTACAATGGTTTTGATGGTGCTAGATCCACCAAAATTCAACGGATCACTCCAGTATGAATTCCCAACTAGACGTCACACCGTTTGGTGTGGGAGTCCCATCCAGTATGATTGCCCGATTACCATTGTCTTAAGGATTTTCCTCAACTCTTTCTTATCAGCACATGAGAAAGGTTTGCTTTGTCTTCAGGAAGTGAGGTTCACATGCATGGTGAGTGTAAGCGTACTTTTGTCAATGGTTCTTTCACTATGAGGGGAAGAGGGTGAAGGTGAGTTCCAGGTTGAAAGGGATCAGTCCCAACTCAGCTAGGAACACACAACACAATAGGACATACACAACTTCTGGCGGAGAAGTCCACACAGATGTGGAAGTCACAACATACAAGGTAAGATAACATTTACAACACTCACGTATCAGTTCGAATGAGTGCAACGGTTGTTACAACAAGGTTCATGTGAAGGGTTTGTCTTATGCTCGGTAGAGCAGTCGACACAGATGGGACATCATTAACAACATATACACCACATTTCCATTAATAGATTATGCATTACAACAAATGAAACAGTTCAGATGTAGAATATATGTTAAAGAAACATGCATCACAAGTGTTAAAGATTAGTCTTACAACAAATACAATACATGTTTGAAAACGTGTTGGCCTGTTAACAAGCTTCTGAATTAAGCGAAAGTTCCAAGACACATTGATACGCCATACATCACTAACCCCGTTAGTGGGGGATTGGAGCCACTACTTACTCCTCTAAGAAAATATTACAGACTCTCTTGGCTATGTGGGAAGAGTTGAGGTGAAAAGTCCTTTCATGTACAAATGAGGGGGTATTTATAGCCAAGGGTGAAACTGACCCTGTGGTTGTTCGACTACCCTCATGACCGTTCGACTTACATGAAATTTTGTTTACATGACTCTATGTTCAAAAAGTGGGTCTCTTGGACTTCCACGTTACATCACATTGATTGAAAACATAGCCCATAGTAGATTTGTGGGCGACATGAC
This sequence comes from Pinus taeda, assembly GCA_000404065.3. Taxonomy (NCBI): domain Eukaryota; kingdom Viridiplantae; phylum Streptophyta; class Pinopsida; order Pinales; family Pinaceae; genus Pinus; species Pinus taeda. Next base: position 56,524 of record APFE030490980.1, on the reverse strand, counting down.
TCACGACATGACTCGACATGACTTGACATGATAGTACTAGTATACTCGTGTTGCTACTAGAGTGCATGTCAAGCTACAATGCTGCTGAGTGATGGATGGAAAAGTGCACAGATTCTTTGATGGTCCTTGGTTCGCTTGATGAAGCTTTAGCATGTTGTTCCTTGCTTGCATGTTGGAAGGTTTGACAGGTCCAACTGTTCGCGAAGGTGCATGTTCATCGCGTTCGTCCACTTTGCATGCTTCATTTGTTCGTTCGTATGTTCATGAACCTGTCCTTCTATATGTGCTCCCTTTGTTCATCCTATCCATCGTCTTGACATGTTTGTTGGTGTACCTGTATCTGCAGTTACTCATGACAAGACGACATCAAATCCAAAACCTCCTAGTCTATCATGACACATGCTCATTTCGGATGAAGGTGACTAGGAGAGGCAGCAAGGTTGAGAAGCGGGATGACGACTTTGGGAACTACTAATGAAAACTGCGTAAGAGTCACTGAGTGATGGAGATGGGTAATCTGAGTCAACAGTGACTGTCTGTGAGGTCTTTCTCGGCTGGGAGGTAAAATTGCGCAAGTTTTGGGAGGAACAGTATAGGCTGCTGGAGGGCAAGGTAGGCATGCTCTACGCATTTTTTGGAATGAACAGTCAGCGAGGGATGGATAACCAGATTTGCACAATTTTCCAGAGGAATGGTCCAAGCTGCATGAAGGGTCAACAGACAGGCATTGCGCAGTTTTTCTGGGGAACTTCCCAGGAGACTGGCAGCCATAACTCCCCAATTCCCAGAGGAAACTGCCAGTTGGTTGCTGAGGTCACTGGCAGCTAGAAATGTGGAATTCCTAGAGGCCAGTTGGCTACTAGGGTCACTAGCAGCCAGAATTGTGCAATTCCCAAAGGGAACTACCAGTTGGCTACTGGGGTCACTGGTATCCAGAACTGCGTAATTCCTAGAGGGAACTGCTAGTTGGATGCTGGGGTCACTAGCTGCCAAAACTACGCAATTCCTAGAGGGAACTGCCAGTTGGATGTTCAGTCACTGGTAGCAGAAACTATGCAATTCCCAGAGGGAACTGGCAGTATGCTGCTAGGAGCTGCTGGCGGGGAAATGTACTAAGGTCGGGAAGCCAGCCTACTGATCATCTCTGCACAATTTCTGAGCTGAGCGAACTATTGGATAGCAAAAGGTATACTCATGAAAACTGCACAATTTTATGGATGAGCAGTCGGTCGACCATCTAGATGACTGACTGGGAAAACTACGTAATTTTTTGAAGGAGACATGGATGGGAAATTGGTGTATGTCCGGATTGTCTGTGCAATTTCCTCAGTCAATTGAGTAGGTGAGGTCAATGGCCTCTGCACAATATTTCAAGGGAGTCAATCCCGTGGTGACTCTCGGGTCCGAATGTCTGGGTGGCTAACATGGGTGTTGATTGAGTTTCTTGCGTGCAATGCAACTTGAAAGGACTAGCTTGGTGCTTCTACACTGTTTTGGTTGACAGTCAATCGAGTCGAAAGTAGGGTGATGGTTCAACTGTTAGTGGGGAGTCTAGTCATTAGAACTTCAGCAAAAATGACTAAGTGTGTGAACAATTGAAATATGCATAGGTGATCATACAAACACACACTCGCATGACTTGATGACGAAACGAACAAACCATCCAGACATACGTGTTCAACATGACTGACCAATGGTGCAAGTGACAAGTGTGACACTCATGATTGATCATTAATTGATTGAGATGATGCTTGCGTGATAATGAATTTGTCTCCATGTGTGAGTATGACAAATGCTTTCATAGCGAACAGAACAAACACATACGAAGTGAATACTTTGAGCATAGCTAGAACATGGTCGCAAGCATGACTTAGAGATCATCATAGAGAAACTTGACTGCAATGAACAAGAAAGGAAAATGTAAAGACTCACAAAAGCTCATGGAGTGAACCTGGGTGTGTGCAGTCATCAAGTGAAACTCTTCAATGGAGGCTCCGAAATTGGTGTAGGCCAAAATTTTGGAGGGTGGTTGTAGTCACTACAACACTTGGCGACACACTGGTAGAACTCCAGTTTCTTTGTTTCGATTCATTGCTAGCACAGGGCTTTAGTCTTTTGGGGAGCATTGAATCACTGTGAAAGTTACTTCAGTTTCCCCACTTACCCCATGGATCTACATGGTCCACCACTTGCCAACTCAGTCAAACACAATCAAAATTTCAACTTAGATATCAGTGTTTCGAATCTGGGAAGGGTAGTTTAGCTCACGAGTTGAAGATTTTTAGAGTATAAGTTTTCATCTCGGTGTTGCTCTGCTTCCAGTAGGCCTGGAAAGTACCCCAGCGGAGTCATGTAGGAACACACACATTTCTCCACTGTCAGTGAGCCTGGTCAGTACGATGGTGGAGTTGTATGCTTCACCTCTATGCGCAGGAAGCCTTTCTCTTCCTTTGCCTTTGTATTTTTCAAGAGGACTGTGCATAGGCACTTATTCATTTTTGTGGCAGAAGAGGGATGCCGAATTATTGAGAGCAGAAAAGGTTGTTCCTTTAGAGAAGCATGTAAGACCTCTGACATAGGTTTTCTCATTTAGATTTTCCCCTTATCCGTTTATACTAGTTGGATTAGCTTAAACACATAGAGCAGAAGGCTGAGTACATGCATGGGGCTTCCTTATGTGGACAGAGGTTCATAATTGGACTAAAGCTTCCCTTACAGATGGTTTGTATTTTCTGTCAGGACTTCATTGCCCGAAGGTTGTAACCAAACACAAAGAAGACGAACACGAGACTGGCCAAGTGCTACAGTGTCACAAGTCTCTTCAAATTCTAGCCACATACTCTATTCAAAGCCAGAACGTAGTAGTTGGCAACACTTATTTCCAGAAACAAAAATAGTAATATATCAAACAAAAAAAATGAACATGAACAAAAATAGTAAGTAGAATCAAACAAAGCAAAAGAAAAGATAATAAGAAAAACAAACCAAATGAAAACAACAAGTAGCAAGAAGACTATGTACATGGCATGGGTGCGGCCCAACCTAGTGAAAATAATGCTTGAGATTTTGTTGTTGATAGGAAGGTTGTCAATCCTCCTACCCAGTTTTTGCAAATGATACGTGTGTGGGCCAAGATTCTCATAGACTAGTGCAAGTCCATCGGGCTCTGCTACCGAAACCTAGTGGCATTCCAGAAGACCTTCAAGTGAAAACAACACCACCGTTTCAGGTACCGTGTTCAAGATGGGCTCTAATGATGGCATGGGGTAGTTGTTTTTATTCTGGGAACGGTTCAAGTTTTTGAAGTCAATGCGTAAGTGAATTTTCCTAGATTTCTTACGTGCAGGATTTAAATTAGAAAAATAAGTATGATGAAGAAATTTGCAAGTAATATAGACACTTAAAATGTTAGTCAATATTTTTGGTGAAAAGAGTGCAAACAACATGTATGTGTTACCTGTCCTTTGCTGCAATGGCTTTTCTCCTCCTTTACCTGGAATCTCATGTTGGATTGATCACATGTAGTGGGTACTCAAGTCATCATCTACTTGTGCAGTCCCATCCTGGTACTATTCGATCAAGCGATCAACGATTTGTTTCTATTGCAGTGTGTAGCTTGTAATGCGGTTGGCCATCTTCGGATCATGGTAGATTCCCAAGTTGCTTTGTTCGTTCATAGTATTGGTCCTTCGTGTGTTCAACATGAGTGCTTCAACATCATTGTTTGTGGATTCGAACTTCTAAGAGCTTGAAATCATGCATTGTCCATTGTTTTGGATGACTGAGATACACTCGGTCCTTGAGCCATCATGTTTCCCTGATTTGTCAAGAATCATGGCCCACAACTTGTCTGTACATGGACCATTTGGCATGCTAGTACTACTATTACTACTGTTGTTTCTACTACTACTACTATTGGAAAAATGAATTGTACAAGTTTCATTATCATCAGTTGGGCGAGGAAGGAGTCCCAACTGCTTGTTTGATGAGGTTTGAGCTAGTCATGCAGGATAACACTCCAATGTCTTTTCCAGGAGATAGTTTCCAAACATGAGTTCTGCGAAGGCCAATGGTTCATTCTTGCCATTAAGGGGAGTGACATCGTATTTCATATACCTCTTGGATAACACCCAGATTTGGTTGCATTTTCCCTTGTACGGAAGCCACATGTGAGACCAGTCTGTAGCATAATATCCATCTAGCTTGCTAGACCAGTCTCTGTTGAGCAGCAAGCCATATGCTTTTGATACGTCCATAACAACTATGTTGATGCATTGGTGGACTCGAATGTCATGGGATAGTATGATAATCACATCTTGTAGTTCACCAATGGTTGGTACTAATGTTCTATCAAGTTGGATGATTCTCGTGGATGTTTCGCTCCATCGTGCATTGATCTTCTTAGCAATGCAGAGCCGCATGATGTTCGATTCCGTGCCAGAATCAACCAAGTAGTTGTGGACATTATAATTGAAAACTTCAAATTAAAGAAGGAATGGGGGACAACTTTACTTTTCTTCTTCTATTCGGAGTGTATTGAGCACAGTGGATAATGATCTGGGAGGTGTGCATGCTCCCTTGTTGGTAGAGGTCGAGCTCTCTGTTTCTGTTTGTTCCAATGCGTGCAACATGATATCTCGCTAACTCTGGACTTTGTTTAACTCGAAAAAACTAATGTTCACTCAAGTTTTTTTCATTTCATTAACTATGTTGTAATCTCGAGGTGGTAGACTTATCGAGGTGTTTGGGTTGGAACGAATGTTCGTGTTGTCAGCAGAGTGTTCTGCAACTTGCTACTCATGGATGTATTCTTATCTGCAGGTTGTCTTCCCGGAATTGCTTTGTGTTTATTTCTTGGAGGCAGTCGGCAGATAAGCCTTCTTTATCAACTGTCTCACTTTCTCTTACATCTCCCCAAGTGTAGGGGTAGCCACTTTACTTCTAAGATTGTCATGATTATTTTGTTTTTGGGGCTACTTCTCGGTGTTCATCTTCGAGATGACTTGCGGGCACTGATATGCGTTCACCACATGCTCAGAGCTTGGTGATTCATCAGGTGCAACCTCTTCGTTATCATTAGTGTCTTCTGGAAGCTCATGTATGTTTCCATATACATCGAGTGTATGACTGCAGACAGAGGTAACGGCTCACTTCTAATCTGAACAAGAGTTTTCAGGATGAAACTCTTCATGGAAGGAGCAGAAATTAGGATCAACGCACTGCTCAAGTTGGAACACAGGCTTCTGTGAAAATTTGGAACCAAACTGGTTTTTGCTTGATGAGCCAATTGATGAAATGCTTGCCTATTTTTGTTTGAATGGATGATTGCTCTTCAATTTGTCCGTCTTCCATTGCTTGAGTTCATGCATTTCGGTGGTCAAGTTCTTGACAAGGTGAGTGAGGGTCTCAATATCAATTGCTTCCTTGTCTCTGCCCTTGCTTGCCATTTCTTGGGGCTTTCTGTTGGCACCCTTGGAGTCTTTCGTTGGTTCATCATCCTTGATGACTCCAATGGCGTGCAAGTCTTTCTCAATAGCAATAGCCTCTTCGCAACTTTCTAAAAGTGTTGTCTTTTGACCTCGCTTGGCGAACTGCACATTGGTGGTGGGTAGTGCAGACATGTAATAGTTGACAGTGATGGAGTCATGAGGTTTGGTGTCTACTACAAACTTGTTCAAGATACACATAAACCTCTAATTGAAATCTTTCACTTTCTCTTTTCCCTCCATCTTGAAGCTTCCCAATTCTTTGAGTAGCATGGTCGGGGTCTTATCATCATTAAACCTTTCAAGGAACATATGTTTGAAAGAACCCCAGTTCTGTATGGAGTTGGGTGCAAGGTTGTGATACCAAGAAGCTACGTGGTGGTCCAAGGTACATGGAAACAATCTACATGCTATGTCTTCATAATGTACCTCAAGGGTTTGTAGTTGTAGGTGGAAGTTGTCTAAGTGGTCTTCTGCCTTCATCATGTTGTCAGGGTTAAACTTGATGTTTGTTCTCTCCGCTCACTTCGTCATCTTGTGTAGATTAGCTGGGAGAGCCAATGGCCCCTTAGTCATCCATTCAAGATTTGGGTCATCCATCTCTTCGTATTCTTCGTCCTCTTCCTCTCCTTTGAAATCTGATGGTTCCAGATCTGAGTCTGTCGGCTCGTCCCTGCCTCCACCTCCTCCGCTGCCTTCCCCTCCGCCTCCTATACTGGAGTTTGATCCCAAGATCACAAGAGTTCCTTGTTTGTCTTCAAGGAAGATTAGAGGTTCCTCTCCATCTTCAATAGCTTCTTCCAAACCTTCAAGAGTAGCAAGGACTGCTTCTTCCACCGACGATACAAAAACTCCTATGGGAGTGGCTTTTGGATTCTTAGATATATATGGAAGATGTTTTACACTTGGGATCAGTCTGACTGCTTTCATGAACTGGCTAGTGATGGGACGGATGGAGCAAAGGTGTTGATATGAAATCTTGTGTTCAATTCTAGGAGATGAGAAGTAACCAACTGAAAAGTCGTGAGAGAGGGGATGAGAGTTACTGCCTTGAATAGATGGTTGATGAGTGAGTATGAGGGGAATTCAAGCCATGTACAACTGGCTGTCCTCCTTCTGGCACTAGAAATGTTGACGGCGCTAGACCCATCAACATTCAGGGGATCACCCTAGTATGAAGTCCCAACTAGACCTCACACTGTTTGGTGTGGGAGTTCCATCTGATATGATGGCCCACTTGCCATTGTCTTAAGGATTTACCTCAACTCTTGCTTGTCAGCACAAGAGAGTGATCTTCTTTGTCTTCGGGAAGTGAGGTTCACGTGCCTAGTGAGTGTAAGTGTACTTGTGTCAATGGTACTTTAATTGTGAGGGCAAGAGGGTGAAGATGAGTTCCAGGTTGAAAGGGATCAATCCCAACTTGGCTAGCAACACACAACAAAACAGGACATGCACAGCTTCCGACGAAGTAGTCCACAAGGATGTGGCAGTCACAACATACAAGGTAGGATAACATATACAACACTCACGGATCAGTTTGAATGAGTGCAACAGTTGTTACAACAAAGTTCATGTGAATGGTCTGTCTGATGTCCGACAGAGAAGTCGACACGGACGGGACAACATTAACAACATATACAACACATTTCCATTAATAGATTATGCATTACAACAAATGAAATAGTTCAGATGTAGAATACATGTTAAAGAAACATGCAACCAAGTGTTAAAGATCAGTCTTACAACAAATACAATACATGTGTGAAAACATGTCGGCCTGTTAACAAGCTTATGAATTAAGCAAAAGTTCCAAGACACATCATTACACCATACATCACTAACCCTATCAGTGGGGCATTGGAGCCACTACTTACTCCTCAAAGAAAAGATTATAGACTCTCTTGGCTATCTGGGATGAGCTGAGCTGAATAATCCTTTCATGTACAAATGAGGGGGTATTTATAGCCAAGGTTTAAACTGATCCTTGTGGTTGTTCGACTACCCTCATGACTATTCGACTTCCATGAATTTTTGTTTACATGACTCTATGTTCAACAAGTGGGTCTCTTGGACTTTCATGTTACATCACATTGATTAACAACACAACCCATAATGGATATGTGGGCGACATGAATCATGACATGACTCGACATGACTTGACATGACAATGATGGTACACTCATGTTGCTGTTGGAGTGCATGTTGAGCTACAGTGCTGCTGAGTGATGGTTGTCTCCATGGTGTGTCATAGCTTCACCTTCACATGGTTCGCTTGATGAAGCTTTAACATGTTGTTCCTTACTTGCATGCTAGAAGGCTTGACAGGCTCAACTGTTCACGAAGGTGCATGTTCATTGCGTTCGTCTGCTTCACATGCTTTTCATTCGTCTATTGGTGAAACTGTCTTTTTGCATGTGCTCCCTTCGTTCATCCCGTCCGTCGTATTGATATGTTTGTTGGTGTACCTATACCTGCAGTCACTCATGACAAGACGACATCAAATCCAAAACCTCCTAGTCTATCATGACACATAATCATTTTAGATGCAGGTGACTAGGAGAGGCAACACGGTTGAGAAGTGGGATGATGGCTTTGGGCACTGCTGATGAAAACTGCGCAACATTCACTAAGTGATGGAGACAAGCAATCTGAGTCGATAGTGATAGTCTGCGAGGTCTAGCTCAGCTGGGAGAAAAAATTACGCAAGTTTTGGGTGAAACAGTCTGGGCTATTGGAGGGCAAGGCATGCTTGCTCTACGCATTTTTCAAAATGAACAATCAACAGGGGCTAGACAGCCAGATTTGCGCAATTTTCCAGAGGAATGGGCCGAGCTGCATGAAGGGTCAGTAGGCAGGGATTGTGCAGTTTTTTTGGGGAACTGCTCGGGAGACTAGCAACTAGAATTGCGCAATTCCCAGAGGGAACTGCCAGTTGGCTGCTGGGGTCACTAGTAGCTAGAACTACAAAATTCCTAGAGGGAATTTCCATTTGGTTGCTGGGGTCACTGGTAGCCATAATTCTACAATTCCTAGAGGGAACTAGCAGTTGGATGATGGGGTCACTCGCAGCCAAAACTACACAATTCCCAGAGGGAACTACTAGTTGGCTGCTGGGGTCATTGGAAGCTAGAACTATGGAGTTCCTAGAGGGAACTGCCAGTTGGATGCTGTGGTCATTAGCTGTGAGAACTGCACAATTCCCAGAGGAAACTGTCAATTGGCTGTTCAGTCAATGGTAGCAGAAATTTCACAATTCCTAGAGGGAATTGGTAGTCTTCTACTAGGAGCTGCTGGTGGGAAAATGCACTGAGGCTGGGAAGTCGGCCTACTGATCATCTCTGCACCATTTCTAAGCTGAGCAAACTGCTGGATAGCAGAATTCATGCTCTTGAAAACTGCATAATTTCATGGATGAGCAACCGGTCGATCTTCCAAATGATTGACTAGGAAAACTGCGCAATTTTCTGGAGACAGGGATGGGTACTTGGTGTCTGTCTGTCCTGTCTGCGCAATTTCCTCAGTCAGTTAAGTGGGTGAGGTCAATGTCCTTTAAACAATTTTTTAGGGGAGTTAGTCTCGGGGTGACTGCCGGGTGGCCAGCATGAGTGTTGATTGAGTTTCTTATGAGCATCACAGCTTGAAAGGACTAGCTTAGTGCTTCTATACTGTTCTGGCTGATAGTCAATCGATTCGAAAGTAGGGTGACGGTTTGGCTGGCAGTGGGGATTATGGTCATCAAAAATTCAACAAAAATGACTAAGTGTGTGAACAATCGAAAGATGCATAGGTGATCATACAAACACACACTCGCATGAATTGATGACGAAACAACCAAACCATCCAGACACACATGTTTAACATGACTGACCAACGGTGCAAGTGACAAGCACAACACTCGTGATTGATTGTTCATTGATCGAGATGATGCTTGTGGGACAATGAATGTGTCTCCATGTGTGAGTGTGACATATGCTTTCATAGAGAACATAACAAACACATACAAAGTGAATACTTTGAGCATAGCCAGAACATGGTTGCAAGCATGACTTAGACATCAACATGTAGAGACTTGAACAAGAAAGGTAGATGTAAAGAATCACATGAGCTCATGAAGTGAACCCGAGTGTGTGTAGTCATCAAGTGAAACTCTTCAAGGGAGGCTTCGAAATCAGTGCAAGCCAAAATTTTGGAGGATGTTTATAGCCGCTATAACAGGTGGAAGAAAATAAAGATGGGGGGTAGGAGATCCTATCAAAATACTACTCGAGGAATCCCTCAAGTGACAAAGGAACATGATGATTGATAACTTTTCCCAGATCCTTCGATGGCTACACACAGGTTACGCATCTTCATTCAACATCACATATGGAGGCACTACTCTTTTTGAGGTACAAGTTAACTTCGATATTCCCATATTTGAGGATTAGATATATGAGAACGCCGTAGATAAATGGTTAAATCTGTTGGAAGGATATTTTTTAGTTCATGACTTTTCCAATCCAGAAAATATTACTTTTTTACTTCTCAAAACCACCCCACACGTCAATTACCGATGGGAAACCTACTGTGAACAAAAGGACAAGAGGGAATCCTCACTATTTTCAGCCACACCCACTTGGGATTCTTTCATAAACACTATCAAGGAACAATATTACCGTGTTGGGAGCTATGAAGATAAATACATCAAGTGGACCACACTACAATAGGGAAGGGACCAAGATGTGTCAGATTTTACAAATGTTTTCCATACTCTTCGTACAAAGCTGGGTATCAAGGATTCTTGGCGACATTTGGTACTCAAGTACTGCGACTATCTACACAAGTACATCTAGAATGAGATGGAGTTCCTAGAAATTTCCTTGCTCGACGCGACATATCGATACACAGTCAAGATTGAGCAGACTTTTAAACAAAAGAAGCGAGACTTTGGATATGTGAATCTAAAGCAAGGAAAAGGTGCCCCCAAATCATAGAGAAAAGTAAAAAGGCAAGGCAAGGCGACCCATGACTAACTGATGAAGCTGTAAGCAAAGAAAAACACCACGAAGATAAAGAAGGACACTGGAAAAGGGTGTGAGTTCCATAAGAGATCCACTCACAACACTAGTGAGTGCTGAGCCAAGCAGTCCCCAATGGCCGAGCTGAAGGCTTCTGAATCAGACACATGTTCCAACTCTGAATCAGAACCCAATAAGGGGAATGAAAAAGGGACTTTGATCATTAACGCAAAGCCTAGTGCCACCATGGCCACTACCAAGATCCATATGAATGAGCTTCAAGATCCAGAGGAGGGGGAACGCCTCTTCCAATAACAGATGTGGGTGAAGGGTTCTCCATTGCAATTCATTGTTGACAACGGGAGCCAAAATAACCCTCATTTCATTAGAGGTCACAAAGTAGCTGGGCCTCTCGACTACAACACATCCACATCTATACACCATCGGGTGGCTTCACCAAGGACGAGATCTCCGCATCAGCCAATAGTGTCGCCTTCCCTATAACATCAAGCCCTTCATGAAAGAGGTGTTGTGTGATGTTTCTCCTCCTGAAGTTTGTGATGTATTATTAGAAAAACCATACTTGTGTAAGAGGCATGTTATATATGAGTCTAGACCTCGCTATGTGATTATTACTTTCAGCAAAAAGTTGTAAAGGATACCGGAGGTAGCCGCGCCTACCGCCACCTCTTTAATCTCTCTAAAGCATTGCAATAAGCTCATTTCACAGGGAAGGAAATTTTTTTCCTTATGATACATCCTTAGATAAAGAAGAAGATTGTGGCCACGACTTCCAAATAGGGCTCCTCCACACAACAACAATAGATGAAAAAGGCCGTGGAGGAGTACAGGACATTTTTGCCTCACCTACGGTGGTACCTCTGCACTATCAGGTCAAGCACTCCATCGATTTGACCCCAAGCATGCCGATACCCAATGAGCTTATCTATAGATGCTTTGTTTTGGAGAATGATGAGATCAAGAGGCAGATTAAGGAGTTGTTGCAGAAAGGGCACATCAGGCCAAGCTCATCAACGTGTGGGAGCCTGACTGTATTGGTACATAAGGATGGGACTTGAAGACTCTATATTGACTATTGGGCGCTAAAAAATATTACTATCTGGAATAGGTACCAAATCCCATAGATCGATGACATTATGGACCAGCTCAAGGGGGCCAAATATTTCAACAAGATTGACTTGAATTATGCTTATCACCAAGTGCCTATCAAACCCTCCGATGTGTGGAAGACTACCTTCAAATCGAAGGAGGGCCTTTTCAAACGGTTGGTCATGCCTTTTGGGTTGACGAATTCCCCCACAACTTTCATGAGGTTAATGGAAAACATCTTGCGACCATTCACCAGTACATTCATGGTGGTGTATTTATATGACATCTTGATCTTCAGTCAAAGTTGGGAAGAGCACCTCCACTATATTCGATAGGTCCTTCAAACCCTACGACAACACAAGTTGTGTGACCATATGGAAAAATGCACTTTTTTGCATGAACCAAGTTCAATAAGTCAAGGTACATAATTGATGAGAAGGGTGTGCATGTGGACCTAGCCAAGATACAAGTCATTCAGGATTTTCCTGCCCCAACCACTCTAAGAGAGCTCCACAACTTTCTGGGTCTTGCCAATTTCTATCGCAGGTTTGTATTGGCGTTCTATCATATAACTTGGCCTTTAAGTTAAGTCACCAAGGGTGGAGCGAAAGAAATTCTTTTTGTTCTGAAACCCAATAGAAGGCATTTGTCAAGTTGAAGCATCAACTCTGTTCTGCACTAGTGCTCACATTACCAGACCTACAACAACCATTTAAGATTGAGACAGATGCCTCCAACTATGTTATTGGTTGAGCTCTTACTGAGCAGAGGCATCCAGTGGCTTACCACAGTGATGCACTTTCATACACAGTTTGAAAGTATCCCACTTACGACAAAGAAATGTATTCCATTGTGCAGACCTACCATCAATGGAAACATTAGATTTTGCGGAAGGAAACGATTATCCACATAGACCACCGACCCCTGTAGTTAATACTGACATAAGGGAAGTTGTTGAATGATCATCATCAGAAATGGTCCACATACCTCCAAAAATTCCATTTGAACATTAAGTACAAGAAGGGAAACACCAATAATGATGCATACTGCCTCAGTTGACCACCATTCATGGTGTTGATAACTGTGCTCGACTTTTATTAGCAAGAGACTTCAGGGTGGCCGCGTCTTTACAAGACCAATCTAGAATTTGGCAGCACATGCCAAAGACTCCTAGAAGGTAAGAAAGTTTCAAATATTCACCCCCAGGATGCCCTATTATGCCACCTGGGATACATATGTGTTCCTTCAAGTGAGAGTGCCAAGATGATTTGGGAGGCGCACTGTAGGTGGGTCTTTGGACATTTCAGAGTAGAGAAAATAGTGGTAGTACTGTAGAAATATTTTTATTGGCCGAACCTTCGTCAGGATGTTGGGAGGTACATTAAATCTTGTATTTCCTGCACCATTAAAAAACTAACCATCAAGAAGTAAGGCCTATATACTCCTTTTCCTACTCCTTGTCAACCTTGGGAATCCATATCCATGGATTACATGTCATGCCCTCCTTCTTCTAAGTATGGAAATGGTTGCATTTTCGTGGTCTTTGATAGATTCTCTAAGATGACCATTATGGCAGCCTGTAAGAAGAGTATCACAACAGAGACCACTGCTAAGCTCTTCTTTGAGTGAGTGTGGGTACACTTTGGGATCCCATAGTCCATTGCCTCAGATAGGAAGAAACATTTCCTAATTGCATTTTGGTCAAGTATTTGGTCGATGCTGGATACCAAAATTACTAAGTCCATGACTTTCCATCCCCAAACTAAAGGCCAGACATAGGTTGTCAAGAGGATGATCATACACATTATGTGCATGTACAACTCGAAGCATCCATGCACATGGGATGAAAGCCTCCCCTATGTCCAACACAACTACAATAGAGATATCCACAACTCAATGGACCATAACCCCTTTCAAGTATGGCTAGGATTTCATCCATTATGTCCCATTGATGTGGCCATACCATTTGCAACTACTCAGGCAAATTCGGCTCACATATAGTTCGAAATTAACAGGGCTAACATCTTTAATGAGCGCATTTAACACATCATCTAGTAGGTCCATGATATATTGGAAAAATCCAATGCTAAGTACAAGCAACGCCATGATTATCATCAGATTCCACATAAGTTCGAGGTGGGTGACAAAGTTTGGCTACATTTGCAGAAGGAGAGCCTAACTGGACCCCACCGCAAGCTTTGCCCACTCCGATATGGGCCATAAACCATTACCAAGGTTGTAGGGGACAATGCTTTCGAGCTCAACATTCATCAATTTCTTGGTTTGCACCTAGTGTTCAATATAGACCGCCTTCGACCATACTTTCCTCCATTGTTAGACACATCCGATATTGTAGAACAACTCACACCAACAGAGCTAAATCGAGACTGCATGGAACTGGACAAAATTGATCAAATCATGGATACACATATAAAGAACAATTGCCAAAAGAGGATCCAGATATATCAAGTTGTCAAAGTAGGCCAAATCCTTCACCAGGGAAAGTGGTTCACTAGGGACCAGGTTCAACAAAAAATTCCTCACCTCATGGAGGCTCTGCACGTAATGGGGACCATTGATTCCTAAGGGGTGAGGAATGATCCAGGTGGATATTGGTGGCCACCCACCTATTCCACCTAGGCCTCCAGTTGGTTTCATCTGTTTCCTTTTTTATTGTAGCACTTACTATTTTTAATAGTTTTTTCGGTCTTGAACTTCCAGAGCAGTTTTGACCCCCTAAACGACATTTGTTTTAGGTCCACAATAGGCCCATAGTTGTAGGTAGGGGCCTTTTGCAAATCCTATAGTACTGAGAGAGATATTTTCAACAAGGTATCATACGCAGAAAACAAAGATAATATGACCAAGTTACGACCCCGGGAAGTTGGATGCGCAACTAACCCCAACGGGGCCCATAAACTCTTGGCATTCCATCTCTTGGGGTTAGGGCTTTCCCTTATTTTTCAATAATAAATAAGCCCTTGAGCCTAATTGTAACATAATTCAAAGGCATGTATCCGTCACATCTCTTCTCAGAGATAAGCTACCATCACTCAAGCTAGTTTCTTTCCATTATGTTTGTAAGCATATTCCAGTATTTTGATATTAATGAAATGAAGTGTTATTTCTCCTGCATCTATGCATTTATGGTTGTTCTTGTAATTTGTTTCTGTCTTGTTTAATTTTAGATCAATTTAACATCCATTTGATATACCTTAAAGTTATGGAAGCTTGAAAATGCAAGAAACATTCTTATGGATTCAAGTCTTGCTACTGGTGCAAATGTTTCTTCAAAGTCTATCCCTTCATGTTGAGCATAGCCGTTGCATACAAGTCTTGCTTTGTTTTGGATTACTGAGCCCATTTTCATCCAGTTTTTTCTTGAATACCCATTTTGTCCCAATTACATTTTTATCACGAGGCCTTGGTACTAATTCCCATGTATGGTTCTTTTTTATTTGATCAAGTTTTTCATGCATTTCCTTAACCCAAAATTCATATTTTCTTGTTTGATTCACATTTTAAGTTTCAATTATGGATAGTAAGGCTGAGTGACTAGAAGTTCCAACAAGAGTTCTTCTAGTTTGTATTCCTGCTTCCTTTTCACCTAAAATTTGAGATTCAAGATGCTTTTCTGAACATACCTTGATGGATTCTTTTATGACGTATCAATATTTTCATTTCCTTCTTATGATGATGCTCTATTTCCTTCCCCTACAAGATTTTGCCTTCTAGTAGGGAGAGGTTTGTCATCTACTGGTGGTTCTCTTTTGGTACCTGTGGATGCTTCATCAATCACAACATCTATGCATTCAAAAATATTTCGAATCATTTTATTATAGCATTTATATCCCTCGCTTCTAGAAGAATATCCAAGGAGGATTCCTTCGTCAGCTCTAGATTCAAACTTTCCAAGATTATCATCATTTTTCTTTATGTAAATTTTTCTTCCAAAAATTCTAAAGTGTTTGACAATTGCAGGCTTACCAAACCATAGTTCACATGGAGTTTTGTCACTATTTACTCGAACATGAGTTTTGTTAAGAATATTCATGGTTGTATGTACTGCTTCTCCCCAAAGGGTGTGAGGTGTTCCTGACTCATCAATCTTGGAATGTGCAATTTATTGGACTATTATTTTCATTCTTTCTGCCACTCCATTTTGTTGAGGAGTCTTAGCTATGGAAAACTGTATTTTGATGTCGTACTATTCACAAAAATTGAAAAACTCATCTAATATAAACTCTCCTCCTCTATCATATTTAAGACATTTAATTTTCAGATCTAACTCATTTTCTACTAGAGCCTTGAATACTTTAGATTTATCAAATGCCTCATCTTTATGTTTTAGTATAATCCAATCCAACACATTCTTGTAAAATCATCAATGAAGAATATGAAATATTGTTCACCATGAGGAGACTTCTTTCTCATAGGACCACATAAATTACTACGAATAAGTTTGAGTGGCTTACTTGAAGTACCTTCTTTAGACTTAAACTGAACTCTAGTTTTCTTACCAAATTGAAATGATTTATAGATGTTATTTCTAGGTGGAGAGATATTGTTCAGGTCATGGACTACTCCCATTCTGCTTGACTTGTATAATTGAGAAAATCTAAAGTTCCCCAACCTTTTGTGCCAAAGCCAACTTTCTTCATATGTTTGTAAATAACAATGCTCTGATGAGAGCCACACCGAGGAAGAAATCATGTACTTAAAAATAGCTTTTTCCAAACTTGGAGACAATAATAAAGATATCTTCAAAGCCTTTAAAAAAGCCAAATATGGAAACAATAAAAACAAAACTAACAATTCCCCAGCCACTAACGCCTACCTTCCATATATTCATGGTTTAACTGACAAACTAGCCAAAATTATCTTAAAAAAGAATATCAAAACCTCATTCAAACCCTTGACAACTATTAGACAAAAAATGAAATATGTTAAAGACAACCCAGAACATCTCCAACAGAAAGGTGTTTATATTAACAATTCATTAACCTCCCGAGTAGTTAAAAACTTGCAAGAATCGAATAAAATAAACATAATTATTATAAAATTACAATTAGTCAAAACAAAATCATTATGATTAATTATTTTATTAAATAGAGTATAATAAAAAACTTAATACATAAACAATTTAACTCAAACAATTAATAAACAACTATAATAATGAGATACAAGTATAATAAATAAAACTAAAAGAACTTTAATATATTAGAAAAATTATAAGAACATTAAAATATTAAAAATCATCCTAACCATAAAAAACTTTTTATAATACATTAACGCTCCTTAGTAACTAAAAACTTGTAAAAATTAAACTAAAACATAAAACAAAATTGCTATAATGTTACAATTAATTAAAACAAAA
>APFE030490980.1:0-39240 GCA_000404065.3 Pinus taeda | reverse complement strand
AAATATTATAAATCTAGTTAATTTAAATCAGTAGGCTGGTCGGCTTGCATACTTGACATCTCAACCCCAACCCTATTTATCTCTACTGTCTCTCTCCTTTGTAAATCAAGTCCTCATGATGAGTCTTGGTCTAGACTCGAAACGTCGACAAAGCAAAAATGAAAACTGTGGAATATTCGAGTGTAGATTCTAAAAAACAATGCTCTTGGTCACCTTCTAAGACATAGACATTGCCTGTCCTTATTACCTTTATTATGATTTTATTTGTATCCAAATTTCTTACCAAACAATTCTTTGATTCGAAAATAACTTCATGCCCTTGGTCACACATTTGACTAACACTTAAAAGGTTATATCTTAATCCATCAACAAATAATACGTTTCCAATCTTGACCTTTTTCTTCAACAACACAATTCCTTTTCCCATGACAGTAGCACGCAAGTTATTACCAAAAGCTACATTCTTTTCTTTATTTATTTCATTAAAAGAAGTAAACTTATCTCTGTCACCTGTCATATGCTTTGAACATCCATTGTTAATGTACCATAGATTTTCTTGATCTCATGCATACAAAGATAGACCAAAATTTTCAATGTCTGTAATTTTATTTTTCCATACCTTGGGTGGTATTATCTTTTGTTCATGCTGGTGAGATGTTCCCATTATGTTTTTGCATTCAGTTTCTTTATGACCAAAGTTATTGTAAAAATTACATTCAATTTCATTTTGAAGAGGTGAGAAAACATTATAAGAGGATTTCTCTACCCCGATCTCATTCTTTTGTTGTCTTGCTTCTCTAGTCATAATAATTTTATATGGAACACAATGAAAAACTTTGTGACCAAGATTATGACAAGTAAAGCATTGACCATTGAAGTAGGAATACCTAGGATTATAATACCTTCTTGAGTAGTTTTCCCCTTGATTATGGTAAGGTTTTCTTATATGAGAAGGATTTGATCCTTCATTCTTTTTTTGAGAATTGCAACTTTGATGATTGCTTCCTTTTACTACATTGTCGTAGCTTCCTATACCTGTTTCATAAGGTTTCATGTTTTTTGATGTTTCACCATTTGAACTGTATCCAAGAACTGTCTTGATTAGAGGAGATAATTGCACTTTTATGATTTCTTCTGAAGTCTAAGATCCTTTAGCAAATCTAAAATTTAGAGTCCTTGTTTTCTCAAGTCCATTTCTTAGGCCCACTATCTCAAGTTCTAATTTTTTACATTGCCTTTCCATTTTTAGAACTTGTTTCTTCAAAACTTCTTTAGCTAGTTTAGCTTCTTCTAAACATATTTTTAGTTGAGTTATTTCTTCAACAAGAGTATTTTTCTTATATGTATATATTTCCTTTTCTTCTAGAGAATCCATAAAGACATCTTCAAATTCATCTACACATTTTTCTTCAAATGCCGTAAGAAACTGATAATCTTGATCAGATTCTATATCCTCATTATTTGAAAAATATTCACTATCTTCATGAGTATAAAAAAAAATTGTTATCAAAACTTCTTTTAACATTCCTCTTTGGAACATTCTTCCCTTTCTCATGATTTTCTTTATAAGGGCATTTGGTAGCATAGTGACCTACTCTTCCATAGGAAAAATATTTAAAAGGAAGCTTCCCTTTAAACCTTCTAGTTCATACTTGAAGTTTCTTCACAAAATTCACTTCTTCATCTGAAATATAACACGTTTCCTTAAGCTATTCCTTTTCCTACGTTTTTATGTATCTTTGAATGTCACTTCTCGGATATCTTATGGGCCCATTTTTCTCATCTCATAAGCTGTTAAAATGTGATGGAATTGTTCAATTGTGAGATTCTTCAAATCTTGTATTCCTTCAATGGTAGAGACTTTGGAATCAAATTTTGAGGTTAGAGATCTTATAATTTTCTCAATAACAATAGAATCCTTTATTTCATCACCAATATTTTTCATTGATTTAACGATCTCATCTACTCTAAGGAAAAATCTTGCAATACTTTCATCATCATGCATTCTAAGGGTCTCATATTGAATTCTAAATGCTTGAAGTTTAACGTTTTTTACTTTAGTGTCACCTTCATATATTTGGATAATATTGTCCCATATAGTGTATGCACTATTCAATTGCATGATCTTCACAAATTTGTATTCAGCCAAGCTTCCTAAGATAGCATTGACTACCTTTGCATTGGTGTCATATTATTTCTTCCCTGCATCATCTGTGGGAATGGAGGACGGGTATTGATATCGACCTTCAACAATTTTCCATACATCAGCTCCAAGTTCGTGCAAATATGCTATCATTTTGACTTTCCAAATAACAAAGTTAGTTCCATTAAACAAAGGTGGTTTAATAGAAAACACTCCTTCTTGATTACTCATCTTGACGGATCTCCCCTATAAGCGCGTGGGTGGGGGGGGTGAATCAATATTTCAAACTCTAACTTTCAAATATTATATTATGAAATATGAACATTACTATTCTTAAAGAAACATGCATATGTACGCTACTTCCGATAAAGAAACCAACATATATCCAGTTTTCTATTTTTTCATGTATTCTATCAAATAAATATCTTTAAATATAAAAGAATCAAAACAAATGAGCAACACACATAAAACACTACAATTTTTAGGTGGAAACCCAATGCTTGAGAAAACCACCATTGTTGTTGTCTTTGTATTTTTTCTTACGATAAAAAAAAAAATAAAAATTTATTACATTTGTACTAATGAAAACTCTTATCATTACACAGACACCCACCTACAGAGGCTACAACCTTTACTCGCTCTCCAACTCCTACTAGAAGGGAGCTACAAGGGGAAAATTTTAAGGATGGAAATTTATCTTAAAGTTTAGAAACCTTGGAGAATCTTACCAGTCCCTAATATGTAGACTATAAAATGTTTGGTGATATATTTTTAAATATATCTAAATTTCTTTTGACTTTATATTGTCTCTATAATTTTTTGGCGATTTTTAGGATAGCATAATTTTATACTATAAAATTTGGGCGAATCACTCTTAGAAAAAAATGTAGATTGGAAATCTTTTTTTTGGAAAAACCATGGAAAATTAGCCCACCTTCGAATATTAGCCCCTAAATTTTTCCATGGCTAGAACCCCCTAATATTGTTTACTAGCTTATAATGGAAGGAAGCTCCTACCCTCTTTCTAAACGTTGAAACCCTCAGCTCCTTGTAGACCACTTTTCAAAATGTTTCAAACTGGATCCACCTGTCAAACAATTATCAGAGAACTTGTAGGCCATCTTTCATCAGATTTCCAAAATGGACCCATATCAACAATAATCCCAAATAAACATGTTAAATTGAAGGATTGAATCTGAGACACTGTAACACTGTAAATCAATTAAATTTTTGAAGCATCAAATCACTGAATGTAGAACCCAAACAGAATTTAAAAAAATCAGATTTTGTACGTGATTGTGGTGAATAAGACTCGTGAATGTACACACCTTCTCTATATAATACATGCATACGCATCTTAAACTGCTGCAAATTGAATCATCAATTTCTGTAATGTTAAATCTATCACTGGACCATGCATGGAAAAATAACAAAATATTGGGCCAACCACAGATCCCCACAATGTATCATCATTGTTAGTCAACCAACCCAATCATCGTAGTTAGACACAAATCATCAAGATAGAGACATCATTGACAAAAAACAGGAAATAGAGTAGAACTCATCAGGTGTCATCATCAAAACACACTGCAAACCTTAACATATATATGTGACTATCATGTATAAACCCAACATACATATCTCAACAAACTACAGACCGCATCTCTGTATATATACATGACCCTATAGAAACATATTTGTGTATGTACATGAAAATTTAGAAGAAAACAAATATACAAATCTAAACCTAATCATAACTTCGTAATATCTGTCAAACCCAAATCTTGGCCCATACATTGTTATAATCAATCATTATATGTATATTCATACCATCACCATAGATCTATCATTGTTAGCTACATAAACAAATAGATCAAGGAATGTGTATTGCTTTCAGATCTATCAGATATGAGTCATCTCCATGCTCCCTCATGAACACCTATTTCATATCAAATCATTCATAAACAATTCATTACTTGCACACCTGATAGCTTGATCTCCATCTCCTTATATAGTTTTAGCCTTACCCAATACCTTAGGCGAATCCCTTGTTAATGTCATCAATATTACTATGGGCCAATACCATGGTAAAGACCTCTGATATTTAAATTACCATGGTTCATATTATGTACACAACTTTCCCTTATAGGACCTACGTACGCGACCGTTTCTTCATAGGATTCATGTATGCTTTCTCAAACTTCACCTCTAACATCCAATTGTCTCTAAACTGTCATTTCTAGGTCGATACCATATGTAGCATTTGAACCATCATGTTTCCACAATGTTGACATCTTTATCAAGTAGTTTTCCATCAAGGATAACATATTAGCCATAATGTCAGCAAGGGTGATGTGCAACGCCTTCGCTTAGCGTGTAACTAGTTGAATGAAACTAAACAATTGAGAGGATGAACAACTCTGGAGGTCATCGGTGGTCATAGTAGTGGGTTTGGGGAACTGACTTTGCAATGGTTGGCCATTGGAAAATATTTTCTGTAACATCCCTTGGGGTGACATTCCTTGTTGAGAGGGCTAAAATGATCTAGGATGGACAGAGGTGGTGGTGAGGAGGGAGGGTTGACAATTAGGGCCATTGTGCTTATGGTTTTAGTGTATGGGTTCTTAGGGCTGACTAGTTCCTATTGGAATGGTTTTTTCTATCTTCCTCACGGCTCATCATTCTATATTATAATGTGTGTGTTGCCCTCACCAGATGCAGAGCCAAAACCATGTTTAAAAAGCCCCCTGCATCACTTTCATTTAACTGTGTTTTTTTTAAACAAGGCTGGAGACAAATGAAAGCGGCAAAATGCAATCAAGTGAAAATATAAAATTTGAATTTCAAATAAATCCGTAGCTTGCCCGTGGCATTTAATATGCAATAAACAAAATTGAATTTAAATTTGAAATAAATTCGTGGCCAGTGAAATTCCGACATTGTGTTAACGGATACGGCGTCAGTTTGGCGAGACTTAACGGGATACAAATAGCCAGAATTAGTCCTAACTTATAAGGCATGGGAAGCGCTAACGGGCATACTACAGGATCTTAAATGCCTCGCTATTAAATGCCCAGCTACATGTGCTTCGTTAGCTCTTTAACACTGACACATATTTTTTTATTTTTTATTTATCTATCATCGAGTGGGTTTGTTAACGGGAGTGCACGGGCATTTAATACCCTATAATATGCCTGTTATCTCTTGAATAAGAAGGGCCGGGAAATGTACAAGCAACAAAAAGGCGGTGCATTAAAAGTACAACGTTTTGGGCAAAGTTACGAAAGCGTGAATTTTAGTTAAAATTAAACATGGCCAAATTATGAAAGAAATGGTCAGCTCTCATGGGAGCCTAGCTCACTGAGAGTCCCGCTCAGAGGCCACCTTTATTTAGCAGCAAGAAAACTCATACATCACATATAAATAGGATCTGAATTTTAAATGAGATGGCACAATCTCAATGTGTTATAACAAGTGACTAATAATGAATTAATTTAGAACTAATTAAATTTCTCCATTATTTCTAGGTTTCCTTTTTATTAGAGAAATAGATTTTTTAAAAACATAATGCCCGCTAGTCCAAGTCTCCATGAGGCTTACAATTTGACCTTGACAATTCCATTTTGACCTTTCTTATTGTTAAATAGTAATAACACTTCTTCCCTGGTTTGTTTCTCTTTAACTGCATGATACAACTCGGTTGTGTGTTTCTCTTTCACTGCATGATAGAACTGGGTTGTGTTCTTCTCACTTTTTGGAGATCTCCATCAGATTCTAGACACATAGTTTTGTATTAAATGCTTACAATTTCTTCATTCTATTCATAAGTAGACTATTGCACTTTAAATTCATCTATGTTTTGTTCACTTAACTATTGCCTATCAGTTCATAATAATATATGATTTCCTCTGGCTCTAGTGTATCAAAATATCATGAAAATCATCAAATATATCCACCACTATTTCCATTTATATATCTTCTAAATCATTCATTGATTCACCATGGGTCTCCACCATTAAGCATGTAACTCCAGATGTCACTGTGAGACCTACATCAATTTGTTGAAAAAACTTCTCAAACCATTCTTCAATAAGCTTTATTTGTACATCATAATCAATTTAAATATCTTCAAGCTTACTTGTATTGTTAACAGTTACCATTACCATGGAATCCTCCTTATGTTATTCTGCCTCTACTAATATAATAAGTATTTCATTATGATATTTTGGTTCTTCTACAGGTATGGGCAGATTCTCAACCGCTTGGTCTTCTAATGTAAACAACAATTTATTAATCAACTTCTTTTCAGTGATAACTTGCAATTCATCTTCATAAAACTATCATCCATCATCAAAATTGATTACAAATAACATACCCATGATTGGTTAAGCACCTACCCAGAGTCAATTTCCAGCTCAAGGTAGCCCATAGATTATGGCACGTGGCCACCAACATCGACAACACAACAAATGATACAATAATCTACTTAACACGTAGAATCTACATTCAATCAGCTACACACAATCCACGCCAACCACGATAATGCACCACACCAAGCTCGGTGCTCGGCTCAACTCACAACAACCACACACAAATTTACACCAATCAGTTCAGGGCTTGCCACACCAACTTCACTTGCACACTACACAATTATCCAAATGACAAAAAAAGACCCATTGAGCAATAGCAAAAATCTTCCAGTGGGTACCTTAGTCTGCAACTCTTTTCCACAAGCAACGTGCCCCCACATGCCATTTCTACCCATGTCACAATAATATGTAGCAATTTCATGCTTCACTGCAACGCGATTTTCCACAATCTTCCTCAGTGATCTTTGAAGTGAACACTTCAAAGATATCTTGCAGTGGCTCTTTAAAATCGGCGGATTCATCCATCAGTTCTCCAAGCAAGCCAGAGTCTAAGACTTTCCTCTAGTTACGCTTATCAACTGCTCAACAGTAGTGGGCCTCTACAATCCACACGATTCACACCAGGCTTATTCACATGCTTTAGTCTCCATTATATCACATAGCATCCACAATTTACACACTTGTAATACATAACAATTATATTAGAAATTGTAATTACTCTCGCATATGGAGTTGGTTAAACATAGAGAGTCAGTGAACTAAGCGATCGAGTGATTGAATTGAGTGAAGTTAAGTGATAGAAGATTTTTAATGTGTGGCTGCATGTGGATACATGTCAAATTTTAGGCTAGTCACTAGTTAGGGGAGGGACGCCATTACCAGTGCACCCTCCCCGCCACGTCGGCTACCGCCACGTGAACACTCGTGAAGACTGTATGACACATGTACGCCGTGGAGGTCCACGTGTTGGGTATCGTGTCATGTACTTAGGTTTACTTTTCACGCTGTTTCCAGGGTTTGTTTGGGGTCATTACTGTGATGTTCCATTTTCCCTTTGTCTTTCTGCTCAGGGCTAATTGTTGGGCAAAGCCCTCCGCCGAAGATGGTGCGGAACAGCCCCAGAACCTGTGTGCTTCGTCTGGTATGTAGGTGTTGATGTCCATGTTTGTTCAAGGTTTAGGGTTTATGGTTGGAACATCACTTCTGGCTTTCTTGTGGTTTTCTGTCTGGATTTGTTGGTCGTTCTGGACCGCCGGCTGTTTAGGTTTTCTTTGGTGGTAGTCTTATTCACAGTTTTTGTTGTTTGGGGAGGAGCTGATTGCAGTTTTACTGAGTTCGAGGTCAAAGGTTTTTTTTAAGAGGTAATTGCAGGTTTTGTTGTTCTGTGCTGGTTTTTTTTGTTGTTTTCTATTGTCTAATGGCTTATTTCTTCTCGTTGCAGGTGTGGAGAAGGTCTGGCGAAGGTGTGACGAGCTCCAGAGAAGCTCGGCGACCATCCATGGCCTCTATCCGGTAGGATTTTAATCCTACAAGCAATTTCTCTGTGTTTTCCAACACAAACAACCCTATTTGGAATATTTGTAAACTTTCTATGGCAGGATTTGAGGGTTTAGGGTTACAGGGATCTTTCATCCCTTTTTTGTGGATATTTTGATGTTGTTTGTGGCTTTTCACGCTGGTATTTGCGAAATTTTCACTGTTATTATGCTTATTCGTTGTTGTCTATGTACATAGCTCTAAAATTTTTCTCCATAGTCAAGTATTTTTCTTGAATCATCCTCCAAAATGGCTTAGTCATTAGGTTTCACTTTTATATCTCTTCACATCTGAAATCCTTAGAGTTATAGCAAGAACAAGTCTCTGCGATGTGGGTTTTGTTGAATCTTTGCAGTGTAGAGCTGGAACTTATCCCTTTGGTGCAGAGAAGGGAAATAAAATGAGTTGTAACTACTTGGGATTATGGATGACTGTATTTCCTATAGCAATTTTGTAACGATTTGGGATAATGGACGATTGTATTTCCTAAAACCTTAAAATCTTATAAGGGTTGTATATAACTTTTCAGGGGATAATGAAAAACTGCTGGTTTGTGGATAAATGTAGAGTTTTGGTTTCTTGCATGCCTCTAATTTATTATTTTTATGAAAATGCTTTATTACAGTTAATAATCTAAGGTTTTAGGCCAATTTAAATAGGATCATGAAGAATGGTTGATTTATACATAAATGCCCAACATTGATGTCTTTCATGGTGATTGTTTTTAGGTTGTAGGTCAGTCTGAAGAAGATCATGGAGAATGGCTGATTTGTGAATAAATGTGCAGTAATGATGTTCAATTTTTAGTCATTTATGCTAATTGTTTTAGGCTGTAGGTCAAGTTGAAGAAGTTCATGAAGAATGGTTGATTTATGGATAAATGTGCAGCAATTTTTTAGTGTCTTTCATGGCGACTGTTTTTAGGTTACAGGGATCATGATGAATGGCTGATTTATGGATAAATGTGTAGCAATGGTGTTCACTTTTAATGTCTTTCAGAGTGATGGTTAATGTGTCTTTTATAGTGCTTGTTTTAGAAAATAAGAGATTCCTCAAAAGAATCCCATCTTTGAATTGTGTGGATGCCCAAATCTTGTAAAAGTGTGGTCCAGATTCCTTGTGCAACATAACATTGTGTAAATCTATGATCCACTATTTCTTGTTGTTGACTACACAGGTTACAACTATTAGACTTTTCATGCTGGTATTTGTGAAATTTTTGTTGTTATCGTGCTTATTCGTTGTTGTCTGTGTACATATCTCTAAAATTCTACTCCATAGTCAAATATTTTTCTTGAATCATCCTCCAAAATGGCTTAGTCATTAGGTTTCACTTGGAACATCCAGTTTCTTCGGCGAAGGGCTTCGCCCAACAACTGGCCCTGAGCAAAAAGACAAAGGGAAAATGGAACATCGCAGCAATGACCCCAAACAAGCCCTCGAAACCCTACGTCCAGAGTTTGTACCTCAACGATAACCTTTCTACAGGGGCAGTTCCTAAAGAATTCACCAATAGGCTTGTCTCGACGGATATTCAAGTCCTGTACCTTCAACTAAACTATCTTACTAACATTACTCTCAAGCCCTCCACCATGCTGTCTGTCACAAGCTCTCTATGCATTCATTACAACTCCATGCTGCTTCCCATTCAACCCCCATGTCCATTCCAAATAGAAAAGTAGAAGAAGAGACCTACATACCAATGCAACTTGATGGGCTAACTAGCCTTGCATCTAAGGAAAATTCTTATTTCAATGGCATCAGCAGGCTCAAAGTCCTGCAGCCAAAGCCACAAACCCATTCATAATAGCCTGTTATTCTTTGCAGGTGCTGAAATTAGTGTATATCCAATTTGTTTTCTTTTATTATATCTTTAAATCAAATTTGCCCTCTTTTATATCTCTTTACATTTGAAATCCTTAGAGTTATAGCAAGAACAAGTCTCTGCAATGTGGGTTTTGCTGAATCTTTGCAGTGTAGAGCTGGAATTTATCCCTTTGGTGCAGAGAAGGGAAATAAAATGAGTTGTAACTGCTTGGGATTATGGATGACTGTATTTCCTACAGCAATTTTGTAACAGTTTGGGATAATGGACGATTGTATTTCCTACAACGTTAAAATCTTATAAGGGTTGTATATAACTTTTTAGGGGATAATGAAAAACTGTTGGTTTGTGGATAAATGTAGAGTTTTGGTTTCTTGCATGCCTCTAATTTATTATTTTTATGAAAAAGCTTTATTGCAGTTAATAATCTAAGGTTTTAGGCTAGTTTAAATAGGTTCATGAAGAATGGTTGATTTTATACATAAATGCCCAACATTGGTGTCTTTCATAGTGATTGTTTTTAGGTTGTAGGTCAATCTGAAGAAGATCATGGAGAATGGTTGATTTGTGAATAAATGTGCAGCAATGATGTTCAATTTTTAGTCATTTATGCTAATTGTTTTTAGGCTATAGGTCAAGTTGAAGAATTTCATGAAGAATGGTTGATTTATGGATAAATGTGCAGCAATTTTTTAGTGTCTTTCATGGCGTCTGTTTTTAGGTTACAGGGATCATGATGAATGGTTGATTTATGGATAAATGTGTAGCTATGGTGGTTCAATTTTTAGTCTCGTTTATGGTAATGTTTTTTAGGTTGTAGGTTAGGTTGAAGAAGTTCACAAAGAATGGTTGATTTATGGATAAATGTGCAGGTATGGTGTTCAATTTTTGGAGTCTTTCATGGTGATTGTTTTAGGTTGTACATCAAGTTGAAGGGGATCATGAAGAATGGTTTATTTATGGATACATGTGTAGCAATGGTGTTCAGTTTTTAGTGATTGTTAAATTTTCAGGGGATCATGAAGAATGGTTGATTTATGGATAAATATGTAGCAATGGTGTTCACTTTTAATGTCTTTCAGAGTGATGGTTAATGTGTCTTTTATAGTGCTTATTTTAGAAAATAAGAGATTCATCAAAAGAATCCCATCTTTGAATGGTTGGATGCCCAAATCCTGTAAAAGTGTTGTCCAGATTCCTTGTGCAGCATAACATTGTGTAAATCTATGATCCACTGTTTCTTGTTGTTGTCTACACAGGTTACAACTATTAGGACCTACAAAATCTCTTTTTGGTCAATTCTCCTAGATTAATATATTATTGTGTAGGGCTAGCTAGGTGAAGCATTTTAATTTGGATAGGATGGGCCATTTCCAAATACAATAGTTCCACCATCTATGATTTGGCTCCACCTTTGAATATAGAATTGCTTCATATGTCAATCGGGCTTTTACCTCCCCAAAGGATGTATCCCGGCTCCAAATCAAATGGTCCTTAGAATTGTTTACTCTAATTCCATTTAGGTTTATCTCTAATATAAAATTCTTCCATTCCTCTGTTGGGATTCCTTCCATTCCCAACTCTAATGAGGTTAGCTAGTAGTTTCCGGAGGGCAAAGAGGAGCCACTTGTTTTGATATTATGTAAATGGACAATTCCTTTGGGATTAACATAGTTAATTAATTCTATAGAAAACTTGCAGGTGCGACCTTCTCCAATGAAAGGGTCCTTACCCAAGAATCTTTGTTTGTCATCCCCAACTTTCCAAGCAAGCTAGTTAAAGAGAATGGGAAAAGATGTAGTGAGATCTTTCCAGACAATGGAGCCTCCTTTGACTAGATTTTATGCATATCCTTTGATCTAGTCCACTATAGAATTGTGATTTAAATACTTTCCTTTTATAATCTGACTCCATAGATCCCCACTGAATAGGGTTGTCCACATGTTTTTTATAGATAAAGATTTTGCAAACCATGATAGGTTTTTAAATCCCCATCCTCCAAGGTGTTTGGGGATAGATAGTGCTAGCCAATTGATAAGATGGATTCCCTCCTTACTATTTTTTCCTTACACCCATTGTACATTATTGTCTCTTATACCCCTTGAATGGCAACCTTTTCTAGATTTCCTTTTATAGCTGCATCAAAGTTCAGGCTATAGATTTCTTCCAATGAGGTTTCCATTGTTCTCCTGTGGACCTGTCAGCTATCCTTGATTTCATAGCTCCAATAGATGTTTTCCCTGTGGCTTCTTAACCTGTCCATCTTCTTGGGAAATCACTTTTTCCTCTTAAAGTCTCAGCCTAATCAGCCTAATCCAGTAAATGTGCTATCTCTGATCAAATCCCCTTTTCCCAAAATCTGGTCCAAAAGGAATCTTTTTCTTCGCTGGTAGCCTCTGAGCAATGCTTGGATGTAACAGTCCTTAACCAAGAAAGAGCATTTGTCCTTGTCAATCCAGCACAGTTTATTCAAGCTTTGGCATATGAATAACTTTCCTTTGGTTAAGAGCTTCCTGAAGGATCTTTACTTCTGTTGGGTTGAGTTACCAGATAATGGTCCTGGCTTTTCCTCGAAACCTCACCAATTTCTTAAAACTAGCTATTGATTTGAATTATATTTCAGTAAGTTTCTTCTCCAATTCATCCTTTTTCTATGAGCTGACTAGATATCCTATCCAGACTTGGAATTTTGGATAGAGCCTGATGACCCTGCCACTGATTATCTTACGGTGTTGTTTTGATTCAATTGTTTATTGAGCTACATGTTATCCCTAATGTTTCTATAAGGCCAAAATACTCTATCTTTGTTGATGGAACAACCAACTTGCATTATTAATATTGGCTGTGAATATATTTGACATATCTTCCAAGTATTTGGTGTCAGAGCTTAGCATACATGGATTCTATGGAATAGACTTGAAAGCTATGGACAACTATAGCCACGTTTTAGAATATTGTGAACATCAACCAGAGAGATGACTACAGAATGTTCTTACATAAAACCATCAGAGAATATTTTAGTCTAGGTCAACATGAGTTAAGGAGTCCATCTTGGGATATAAATTCAATTACGCAAAGAGTTCAACTTGAGCAACTGTCTCTAATGGTTTGGAATCTTGGATTTACATTGATGTACACGTATAATTTTCATTCAAAATTTCATATTTTCTATATTTTTCTGTATTATATAAACTACAATAAATTGATTTAAGTTGCAGACATAAGATTAGAGATAGATTTGCTAATAAAAAGAGCACTGGTCACAAAGGCTAGTCAAATTGAAAAATTGTTTTATACAATGTATATAAGATATACCTTAGTTCTCATGACTGATTCATTTAATAGACTATAGATGTTCCTTCTAAAATGGATTTTGGCTACAATGTCGCACACATTATGAAATAAAACAACCTAGGTTGTAAGCCAAAATGTTTTTGTGACAAGAAAAAGATACAATCCATCCAAAATCCACATCATAATGTGGTTAGAACCAAAAACATATGACACCCCTATTATTTATGGCCCTGAGAATCTTGAGTGCCAAAACTCCCCGAGTTACCTTCTTCAGCCAGGTAGGTTGGCCTACCAGTCAAGGGTTGATTAGGAAATGGTTGATTGCTTCCATATGATTGATTCCAATTTGCAGCTTCCAACCATGGAGGTACTGAGAACCCATACCTCACACTTGCACTACTAACCCCTGTATTAAGTGGAGGTGTGTAATGAGCATATAGAGAATTGACACCAACTCTGGTAGGAACAAGGCAAGTGGGCAAACCCTCAGTTTGATAGTGAGGCACTTGAATGTTTATGAGATCTTGGAATAATGGTGTATTATCTGCAATGGAGTCCAATGAGTTTGAAATAATCCTGGTTTCATTAGCTATTCTTGTATCATTGATCATCCCTTGTTCCTTTTCAAGCATTTGTTGTGCCTTTCGTTTTTCATTTTCTTGTCTTGCCATTTGCTTTTTTTGGTCCTTAACTTGCCTTGCTTTATCTCTTTCAATCCTTTCATTTGCTCGATGTTGTGCTTTCATTTGCTCGACGTTGTGTTGCAACAATCCTTGTTGCCTTCTTCTCCTTGACTAGATCCTTCTTTTTCTGTTTTAATTCTTGCATTTCAAATTTCTTTTTTTCAGACTCAACTAACAAGTTTATATAGTCCTCTGAGGTGAGTAACTGTGAGCTTCGGCCTAGACAGAGACTACCCGGTGCACCTTGCCTTTTTTTCATTGATACTCTCTCTACTGGTAGCTTTAGGAACCGTCCAAGTGTCTTCTCCACCCCTCCCACCTGCATGTCATTGCTTGGTACTTCCCTTTCAGTATCTGTTGGAACTGATTGAACTATATCATTATCTTCATTTGATGCCTCATTATGTCCTTCATCTTCTTCCATTGATCTATTGTCCACAAAAAAATGAACAATTTCATTGTTCATTTCTGCTAGTTGTGAGGGCATGTTCATGCTTTCTTCATTGGTTGCTGAGACACTATGTGCATTCATATTGATCATTGCTTCTGCTAGCCATGAAGGTGGGGTTACTTGGCTTGGAAATGTCAATTGGTCATTGTCAATTGCATGTTCAACAATGTCATTAACAATATCAGCAATAGGAAATTCATGTTCTTGAGTTGGTGGAATGATCTCCATGTTACTGCGAATTTGTTCATGGTTATATTGTGTTTCACATACAGTTTCATCATCTTTAGCATATAAGTATCATTGAGATATGGAAATCATATTACCAGCTGGAACAACATCATCTTGGTCATCTACTTCTTGCACTTCAACACCTGTTTGGGCATTCCCTTCTTCCTGACGATCCACATGAAATGGTTGGCTACAACCAGTATCATGCATAAGAGCATCATAGTTCAGTGGCCATATTCCTGTCCTCCTAAAGCCAGCCTTGATATTTGATGGTGTAAAGCCCTTTTAAAAGCTTTACTTGCAAGCTCTACTAGCTCGAACCTTTTCACCTCAACCCGTGGATTCTTTGCCATCCATGCAACGCGCTCCGACCTGAAATAGTTCTTGAAACGGCCAAACACACTAACATCAAGGGGTTGCAGTCCGTGAGTGGTATGAGCGGGCAATGCCAACAAGTCGATGCCTAAATTGTTTGCTTCCTCAATTGTTTGTACAACCATGTGGCTCCCATGGCCATCTAATATCAATAGGTATCTATTATTAGGCAAGACGCCACCTGGTACCAATGCAGCAAAGTGAAAAAGCCAACTTAGAAACAGTTCTTTAGTCATCCATGCATGGGGATGTGCAGCCATGCATGCACCTGGTTTACAGTTATGTATATAGTTTTTCAGTTGATTTTTACCTTTGAATAGATAAAATTCTGGGATTGAAGTACCAACTGCATTGACACAACATAAAATAGTTATCCACTCCCTGCTCTTAGGCAAAATTTTTGGCACATTTCGGC
Source organism: Pinus taeda (assembly GCA_000404065.3). Taxonomy (NCBI): domain Eukaryota; kingdom Viridiplantae; phylum Streptophyta; class Pinopsida; order Pinales; family Pinaceae; genus Pinus; species Pinus taeda. The sequence continues at coordinate 23,920 of APFE030490980.1, read as the reverse complement.
TCCCTCTCTTGGCAATTGCCCACATGTCACAATTCCTCCCTGCTTGTAAACCTATTTCATCACAGTTCCGTATATGGTCCGATCCATAAGAATGTTTATCGTAAGCACTAGAAAGTGTGTCATAGAACTTTTACACAACTGTAGGGTGCAAATTTAATGCTCTGTCTCTGTCAAGGCCCTCGGCAGGATGCAATACAAGTTCTGGATGCCTTTTTTAAACCCAAACCACCATGATTTACCAAGAAACCCATCTTTGAATGGGTTTGGCCTCCCTTGAAAGATTTGAGCAACTGTTGATTTGAGTCGTATCAACTCTAGCCCACATCCCAATTGGGCCATCTCTTTACACCACTCAACCGCCTCAGCCTCCTCCTCCTCAGTCATAACTGTAAGATGCCCTCTACATTTTGTATGAGTTAGTCCATTTATCCAATAATGTATTGATGAGGGAGGAATACCATGTCTTTTTGCAGATGCCCGAACTGAGTATCCATTAAACTCTATGTCATCAATTGCAACTAACATTTGTTCTTTTGTCCATCCTCTTATAGCACTGATCTTTTTAGTTGAGCTTGCTCCTTGGACTGTTGTTGATGGTGGTTCTATGGCTGATGGTGTGTTAACATCTGTCACATGGTCATCCTCAAAAATGTTCCCTGGTCCATTATTGGCATTGACATCAGTTGTCCTGTCCTCATCAGACGATGTGCATCGCAGCTGTGCACCCCTTGTCACTCTCCTGTCACTTCTCCTTGTACGAGCAGTATAACTTCCTTTTGCCATAGATGCAACAACCTGTAAAATTATTGCATGCATTTAGACATTAGAATATTTGTAAATTATGCTTTCATACAAGGAAAAAATACTTCTACTTTATTACAGGAAATTATCAACATGTATGTTACAGGAAATCGAATTGCATTACTTCGTAGTCTCTCATTGCAAATTACTTCGTAGTCTCTCAATTGCCTGCCTGTTCATCAGTTTAGCAACTTTTATATGGATATCTGCTAATGGGGTTCAAGTAGGATTCTATGATAGAAGTTGCAGTGCAGTTGAAGGCATTATTTAGCAATCCATTTCCAAGGCTTTTGCTCAAAATTCCCTTATAGCAAGCTGGTCTTATAAGGATGCATTTCCATCACTGCTTCGTTAATGTAAGAATAGGAACTAGTTAAGGCATAAGCAAGTGAAATGTGCACATATATTTTGTTTCAAATATCATTTTCCATTTTTTGTTGTTGTTTTGCATTGCCAAAAATGTTTCAGTACTGCAACTTCTCCATTGCAATCCATGGCCACCATTCCAGGCATAGTAATTAGTTTGGAAACTCAAACAAAATATGGTCATATGCTCCAGAAGAGTGCTATGCCTGTCATAATCACAGTAGCTCTAAGCATAAATTCTATGTTGGGAACAACTTGCAACTGTGATCAGCCTTGGAATGCACTTATCAGTCATAAAAAGTTTTCGAAAATTGAACTGAAAAAATTAAGTATGTTGAAGGCATTCATTTTTTTTATTTTAAGGAATGGTTTTAACTTTTCTAAATAGTTGTATTTAGAACCTACTTTTTATTCAATAGTTGTTTGTGAAACCATCCAACTATCCTTTTAGTAGTTATGGCCAGACAGATCATGTAAGAACTCTGATAAATGAAAACAATGAATACAGAACTGTAATAAGAATGAGTTTCAATCGTTGTTTGTGAAACCATCCAGCTATCCTTTTAGCAGTTATGGCCAGACATATCATGTAAGAAATATGATAAATTAAAACAATGAAAATAGAACTGTAAGAAGAATGAGTTGTAATTGATATAACTAACTTGGATATATTGGCAACTGTTTTGTGATGTTGTCTTCAAGTTTGCTGAATAGTTTGAAAGCATAAGATGCAACTTCAATAGTGGGTGGACTTCTTTTATAGTTTTTGGCACTTGAATTTAATTGGTGGACATGGATGCACATGGATTGCAATGGCTTCATTTTGAATGTGTGGTATGGATTTAATTTGATGTGATCTAATGGTTGGGAATTGGTTATTTGTTGATCCATGTGCTTTGATATGCTTTAATGAGAAATAGAGTGAGTTGGGTGTCATTTATTGCAGTTACTGGGTCTGGGTATCATTTATTGAACAAAGTGGGTTTAAATGTTATTGGGTTGGGTGTCATTTATTGAACATAGGGTGTTTAGTTGTTGAACAACACATCAGTTAGGGCTGACATACATTCCCTTTTATTATGTGCAGGTAGGGATATTTATTTGGGATACAAAGCTTCAGTTCTGATGAGTGGGGGTTGAAGTGACTGCTACTTTGTACTTCTGGAACATACCATTTTGGAAGCCTTTATGGTTTTAGTTGTTTTCTAGTTGGGTCAATATGGTTTGTAGTCTTAAGTAGTAAGATACTATTTATGGATAGTTGTGGGCCCAGTCAATGTATGGGGAAATTTTGGACATAAATTAATACTTATTTATTCTTAATGTTAGTTATTTTTATTCAAAAGTCTCAATTTATGGTGGTTTGGTGGGACCAGTACTATATCAATTACTGGTCCCTACACAACATTAAGAATCTCTCCCCTAAAAAAGTATAAATACCCTTCACCAGATTAACTGTAAATACATGTTTATGTGATAAATAAAAAACAACGACTCTTATTTTATGTTTAAATTTATACTTTTTCTCTTTTATCTTTCGAACAAATTAAAAAGTCCTCTTCATCAAAACCGTCAAACAAGCTACGGTACGTTTCCTTGGCTTGGTTAAGAAATGCAATTTGATCTATGTCACCTTCCACGTAAAAAGAGGCTACTAGCTTAGCTCAATTTAAGACTGCATGTTCACATACTATTTTTATTCATTAGAAAGCTCATACATATAAGATTACATGTCTATGGGGGAGTTTTAACGATTTCTTAATAAATAGGATTTGAATCTTATAAAATAGCACAATCCCAATGTTTTATAACAAGCTACTAATAATAAATTAATCCAAAACTAACTAGATTTCTCTTTGGGATTTAGTCGTGGATGTCACTTATCGAAATAAAATAGCACAATCCCAATGTTCTGCAGCAAGTGACTAATAATAAATTAATCAATTGATCCAGAACTAACTAGATTTCTCCATTATTTCTAAATATTTTGTGATTTTGTCAAGGGTGTCACCTCTCGAAAGATGAAAGATGCGATGAGCCTCCAAGAAAAATCAATAAAGGGTTGAGTTTAAAGGTTTAAAACTCTTTTTAAAATGACAGCCACGGGGCTTTTTATTTTATTAAAATTTCTCTAATACGTGACATGTCTTTTATGAAAAGTGTTTTTTGTTATTATATGGAAATATAAAGGGGTTTACTAAAAGGGGTGTATAGAGGTTTAAGAGGTTTTGAAAAAGGCTTCTAAAGTATCATAAGGAATTTTTTTTAATCGTATGACAAAAAAAAATAAAGGTTTTAAGAAGGCTTTGAAAACAAAGGTTCATAATGAGTTTTATTTTTTATTTTTTTGGATAGTCTAGATTTGCAGCACTGTGTCATTATATGGATCAATAAATTGATAGAAGCATTGTATTTTATGTGGATCAATAAATTGATAGAAGCATCGTATTGTGGAGATGATGACGAGATACAAAAGCAGCTCAATTCAGACGATATTCCAAGGAAAGAATTTCTTCTCCTCTTGGTTAGGCAACGACGACCACTGGTGACAATCTTACACTAGTTATTCCTCCGCCCAAAGCGGCTGGCAGGACATCTTCATCCAAGCCGACAACAAGGCAAATTATTTATTCATGCCCTTTTTCCCCACCAGTGGAGATCTGGGTATGTATAGGCAAAAATCAACCAATTTAACAACACCATAGAAAGTCTCATGGCATGGGACCCCTCTGCCTGGCCTTACTACAACTCGACTCTCCAGATGTCCTTAGGTGAGAAAGACAACAACTATCTATAGGCCTGTAACTAGAAAGGTAAGGTGGACATGTGATTCAAAATTATGCACGAACGTAACAGAATACACATTAGGGGAATTTTGAGGTCTAAAATGGGCTTCATAAGGAAATTATAAAACAATATTAGACTACATCATCAAATTTTAGAGGGAAAAAATAAAAAACTATTTTTTCAAATCGTATTTTCAACTTATCTCCCTATGGGTTTACTCAAATTTCGAGAGGCAACAATCATTGGATACATAATTTGATTCTTCATCCAAATATTACCCATGTTGCATACTTTCGATGAACCCTGCTACATGAAAAATGAGAACCGTGAAAAAACGTGATTATAATCACGTTTTTTTTTTTTTTTTTTTTTTTTTTATGTATTTCTCATTTTTCGTGTAGCAAGGTCCATCGAAAGTATGTGACATGGGTACTCCTTGGATGAGGAATCAGATTTTACATCCAATGATTACTCCCTCTCAAAATTTGAGTAAAACATTAGGGAGATAAGTTGAAAGAGTAGTTTTATTATTTTATTATTTTTTAAACTTTTTACTTTTTTATTCCAAAAATGGTGAATCATCCCCCATGGTTGACATCATCATCTTGAATTCTATTGGTTCTTATTAAGTTTATTTTGGTTGTACAATTTTTTAGGAGACCCATTTTAGATTTTAAAATTCCCCAAATGAATATAAACATAAAGAGAGAGATGCAACAAAAATAAAAATTCATTTCATTAATATCAAAGAACTGAAATATGCTTACATACAAAATGGAAATAAACTAGCTCAGGCAATGGTAGTTTATCTCTGAGAAGAGATGTGGCGGATACATGCCTCTAAACTATGTTACAATGAGGCTCAAAGGCCTATTTATTATTGAGAAACAATGGAAAATCCTAAACATCTGAAAACCTAACCTTAGGAGATGATGTGCCAAAACTATAGGTCACGTTGGGGTAAATTGGTACCTCAACTTATCGGGGTCGTAACTTTGGCATATGATCTTCATTGGACGTGCACGATACCTTATTAGAAATATCTATCTGAGGATTATAACTTTCAATTCATAATGTTTGTTGAAGACTCACATACCATTTTCCAACAAAACGTCATTTAGGGCCTTAAAACGGCTAGAGAAGTTCAGGACCCGAAAACTACCAAAAATAGTAAATTGTCATACAATTACGGAAACTAAAAGGAATAATGGTACAATAGTGGAGGTCCAAGTGGAATAGGCAGGTGGCCACCAATATCCACCTAGATCATTTCTCCCCCCTTAAAAAGCAATGGACCCCATTGCATTGAGTTCCTCCATGAGATGGGGAAACTTCTGTTGAACTTTGTCCCTGGTGAGCCACTTGCCTTGGTGCAGGAGCTAGCGCAATTTGACAACTAAATATAGTTGGATCTTATGCAGGAAAGTGTTCTTGATCTGCATGTCCATGATATGATCATTTGTGGCATGTTCCATGCATTTTAGGTTTAGATTTGTTGGTGTGAGTTATTCTGCAATGTTTGATGTGTCCAGTAATGATGCAATGTAAGGCTGAAGGCAATTCACATTGAACAATGGGTGCAGGCCAAGGAATGGGGAAATGTTGAGCTCAAAATAATTTTCTTTCACAACCTTGGTAATGGTGTAAGGTCCATATCAGAGTGGTTTGAGCTTTCCATGGGCTCTAGTAAGGCGTTCTTTCTGCAAGTACAACCAAACTTTGTCGCCCACCTGAAACTTGTGTGGCGCTCGATGTTGATCATGTCGTTGCTTGTACTTGGCATTGGACTTCTCCAATATGTCGTAAACCTGTTGGCAGATGTGTTAGATGCATTAAATAAATCTTTTTGCTTTATGAGCCTCAGAAAGTACATGTGTGGATTCTTTATGTGTAGTTGCATGAGGCATGGCAACATCAATCAGACACAATGGTTAAAATCCTAGACCCACTTGAAAAGTACTGCGACTAGTCGAGCTATGGAGAGCTTTGTTATAACTTTGTTGCACATAGGGGAGGCTCTCATCCCAGGTTCATGGATGCTTGGATTTTTACATGTGGAGTATGTGAACTATCCTCCTATTGATGACCTCTATCTGGCCATCAGTCTAGGGATGGAATGCAGTCGACTTGGTGAGATTGGTATCCAAAAGTGTCTAGAGGCTTAACCAAAATGTGCTCAGGAACCTGCTGTCACGATATGATATAATGGTCTCTGGGATCCCAAAATGTACCCACACTCATTCAAAGAAGATTTTGGCAGTGCCCTCTACTGTGATACTTTTCTTACAAGCCGCCAATATAACAATATTAGAAAATCTATCCACGACCATAAATACACAGTCATTACCATTCTTGGTAGAATGGAGGCCAAGTACAAAGTCCATGGAGATGGATTCCCAAGGCTAACTAGGAGTAGGTAGAAGAGTGTACAGGACTTGATTCTTGATGGTTGGCTTGGTGATGGCACAATTAGTGAAGTATCTGATGTATTTCCCAACATTCTATTGAAGTTTTGGCTAATAAAAGTACTTTTGTAGTATGGCCACAATTTTCTCCACACCAAAGTGTCCTACGACCCAACTATAGTGCGCCTCCCAAATCATCTTGGCATGCTCGCTTGAAGGAAAACAAAGGTGGGCCAGGTATCATAATAATGCGTCCTGGAGGTGGAAATCGGGTATTTTCTTGCCATCCAGCTCAACAGGCGGTGCTTCAGCTCAACAAACGCCTTTTCTTCGGACTCGAACCAGGAAAAATTTTCTTTCACTCCACCCTTGGTAATCTGACTCAAAGGCTAAGTGATATGGGAGAAACCCAACATGAACCTCTGATAAAAATTTGCAAGGCCCAAAATGCTACAAAGCTCTATTAGAGTGGTAAGGGCTGGCCAATCTCGAATGACTTGGATCTTAGTCATACCCACATGCACGCCTTGCTCATCTATGATGTAACAAATATATTGGACCTAGCTAATGCGAAAGGTGCATTTCTCCAAGTTGGCACATAGTTTGTGTTGCTACAGGGTTTGAAGGACCTACCAAATGTGTTTCAAGTGTTCTTCCCAACTCTTGTTGAAGAAGGTGATGTCATTCAAATAAACAACCATGAACGAGTTGGTGAAGGGCTGCATGATATCATCCATTAGCCTCATAAAAGTAGCAAGGGAATTTGTCAACCCGAAGGGCATAACCAACCATTCAAAAAGGCCTTCCTTGGATTTGAAGGCGATCTTCCATACATCTGTAGGCTCTATTGGAACCTAGTGATAGCCAGACTTCAGATTGATCTTGTTGAAATACTTGGCCCCCTTGGGTTGGTCCAAAAGGTCATCAATCTGTGGGATTGGATACCTGTTCTTGATAGTGATTTTGTTTAGAGCCTGATAATCAATGGAGAGCCTTCAGGTCACATCCTTCTTCTATACAAGTACAATCGGCCTCCCACAAGATGAGGAACTTGGTCAGATGTGCCCTTTTTGCAACAACTCTTTGATTTTACGCTTGATCTCTTCATTTTCCATAATGGAGCAGCGATATATCAGTCCGTTGGGTAGAGATTCCCTGGGAGATAGATCGATTGAATGATTGACCTGACAGTGCAAGGGTACCCCTGTGGGTGAAGAGAATATGTCCATGTATTCTTCCACGACCTTATCCACCTACTTATGCTACATGGAGGGACCCTTCTCGGGGACCATGGATGTGGCCATAATCTTCCCCTTAATTTGAGAGCAAATCACAAAGAAGACAATTTTCCTAGTCTTGGAGATGATCTTACTACATTCCTTAGCAGAGATCAAAGAGATGGTGGTAGGCGGGGTTACCTTTGGTATCCTATATAACTTATTACCCAAATAAATAATAACAATGTGAGGCCTTGACTCATACACAGCATGACGCTTCCACAATTATGGTTTTTATGAATTTCATGAAAGAAAATCATTGTACTCCAGTGCGCAAATTGGGGCAAAGAAATTGTCTGAAGTTTTATTGATGCATGGACTTATTTGTTGGGATTTTTGTGGGCCCATAACCCACAAGTCTCAAGAATTTTTTGTTTTTTTAATAAGTGGCACAAAGTTTTTTTTAAAGAAAAAGTTGAAGCCATGGCAGGTTAAAGAGTGATGGACCTACACTTTTCAACTCGTATGTGAAACAAAGAACGGATAAAAATGGGAATAGCCAAGAGGCTGAGAAACTCAAAGCAACAATAAGATTTGTTTAAGATCTATTTGAAATAATTCGAAGCCAAAAGGCAAAATTTGCCTTGGCATTAAAATGCATAAAGGAATGCATAGTTCATTCTTCCCATTATTATAGATGCAAACATAACAAAGGATGTTTGGTATATCCTTGAGAGGATTTTTGGTGTAAGGGGAAGTAATCAAGTTGAAGATGAAAAGGGAGGTGGATCTATAGCAGTAGATCTACAGAAATATGAAGACCTTGGTGAATCCCTCTTGAAATTGGATGACAATGATGATGATGTGTTACCAATAGCAGTGAAAGAGCACATAGATGTTTTTCAATCCCACCGTGCTTAGCCACAAGTGGGCAATGATTGTGAATAATCTACATAAGAAATAGAGAAAGAACACATAGATGCCCGTGAATCCCATTGGGCTTAGTCACAAGTGGATGATGATTTAGTGAATCCAACAACAGATCTTGTTGATGACATTGAAACTACCATTGAAGTAGTAAATGATATGGTGGAGACAACAATTAAAATTGTTGATGAGAAAGCTCTCATTTCAGAGAAGAAAGAACAGAGTCATATGGTTATGCAAATGTTTATTCATATAAACTTAACATTGATTTTGAGTATCAATTGTTAACAACAACCAGGAAGAAGCAACAAAATTTGAAGAAGAATTAAAGTTACTTAAAGCATGGCTTGAAACACCATGTTTTGATGAAGTATGCATATAAGTTGCAACAATGAATGTTGAAGGAAACATGGATTGTGTAGAAAATGAAAAAGTTAATGAAATTTTCATGTATTGGCGCATTGGAGAGATAAAAATTTATTGGATTTATGTTGTAGCAAATTGATAATCAAAACATTGATGATGAAGAGAAAACTATTGAATATGACATGTGGAAACAATCCACAAACAAGTATATTTTTGAAGAAGTAGAGGACATGCATGTACAACTTGAAATAATTTTCTATATTAGAACAATGAAAAAGTTACACTAGAAAATAAAGAAACTAAAATTTGGAATCTACAAAAAAAAAGGAAGACAAAGTTGAAGCAATTTAGAGGCTACATAATCTAGAAGAAATGAAAAAGAACAAAAATCCATCCCAAGAGTTGATGTCAAAGTCTTTTGATTCATTGTAAGCCTAGCAGAGACTCGAACCAACAAGCTGTTGATTTGGGGTAGCATCAGATGTGCTCTAGCCATGAAAATTAGTGGAGAAGCTAAAGAACATGAGATCTCCAAGACCCGGAAAAGGTTTGGACAAATTGTACCCGGTTTGGGAGATATTAAAATAATTATTATTTTTAATGGAGTTCCTAAGTCTAAACTTAGGAAAAATAAAATATTAATGGGTATTAATACAAAACTGGGTTAAAAGGTTCGAAAAGTCATGGATCAAGCCAAATCTAATTTTAGTCGTTGATTAGAGATTTAATCTCGGCCGTTGGAAGACCAACATGAAAAGTATAAGAGGAGGCTTGAGGGTTAGTTGGAGGATACACCAGAGTGATTAATCATTCGATTTGCTAGAGCAGGGTTGCTAAGCAAAGTTGAATCAGTGATCAACATCGAGGGGCAGTGGGTACTGGATAGAGAGGCAGATACAGTACCAAGAGATTAGCGCAGAGGCAAAGATAGTGCCAAGAGACTAGTGCAGAGGGAAAGAGCGAGAAGCAGCATCCAGAGCAGGCCACATAGAGCCCAGCAGAGACATCACAGAGGCCAGAGGGATTGCGTCATCCACGCAAAGAGTAGCTGGAGTGACGCAGAGGGTCCCAGAGGTTGTGCAGTGCCTTAGAGGGCTGACGCAAAGGGGTTTGGGGCTGACGTAAAGGCTAGAAGGGCCGACGCAAAGGCGAGAAGGGCCAACGTAGTGCTTCGAAGTTGCTGGAGAGGGTTTCGTGGGACAGGTTTTGTGAATACATGTTTCTTAATAGAGAGGTATTGCTACCAGTTATTTTTCTCTGTCGGGTGAGCCAGTTTGGCACCCAGTTATACTCAAAGAAATACTGCATAATAATAAACCCTCAAAATAACTGCACCAGTTTTCCCGCATTGGGTTTTTCTAGGGACATTTGTCCAAAAATAACGATGTCACTTGTGTGTTTGTTTTCTTTCAGCTGATGATATGGAGATGTTGAGACTGTATTATGTTTATTTCATTATTTATATGTTCTAAAGAACTTGTTCGAATTTAACAAGTAGAAGGAATAAACCAGAAGACTATAGATTAAATTTCTAATGGATAGAATTAGAAATTTCAACATGGTATCAGAGCATGGTTGCAGATCACAGGAGAGTTGAAGGCATCAGCTAAGTAGAGCATTTGCAGCAGAATCAGTTGTCCCGAGTGACAGAAGTTGATCCTTGCAGAAAGTGACAAAGGAAGGGTTGATGCAGAGGGACTGCGTCATCAGTTCGGGCGAGAGAGAGGCTAGCATAGAGGCTAAGGAGGGCAAAAAGAGGCTCACGCAGAGCGACACAGAGACTAGGAAGGTTGACACAGTTGGCTAAGGTAGCTATTTTTGCCAGTGTCAGGATTGCGCAAAGCCTAGAGGCTCAGTCCTTTAGTTGCTGGGGCATAGGAAGTTGTGGGTAGTTTGCAGGAGCGAAGTTGGTGGGGTACTGTGGGCAGAACAATACTTAATAGGGAAAAACCAAGGTAGAGGGAGTTACTACCGAGGCGGATTTCTAGCCAAGGAATCTGAACCAGTATTGCGGGTGCACAAAAAATCGGAGAGGGGCAACTTGACGATTGGCAGAAGGATTTCCAGGAGCGAAATCGAGACTCAAAGGGAGTCAGCATAAAAATTCCAAGCGGGAAGTAGAGAGACTCAACAAGAGTCAAAGAGAGAACTTTTGGAGGGAAGTAGACAGACTCGGAGGAGTCGATAGAAGAGAAGAGAGATGGTCGTGAATGGATTAAGGGATCAAGACAGGTTGGATGGGGTGTCCAACTTTGTGGTTTAGAAGGCCAGGATCTTGTCCATTCTAGATAGACATCGCATCAAGGGCTTTGCCTTGAGAAAAATGGCTAGCCCAATTGACCCGACAACTAATGAGAAGTACGAGGAGGCAATGGCCAAGGAAAAATGCATCATCCTTGATGGGGTCAAGGATCATGTGGTCCAACATATTGCCAAGAAGGAGATGACAAAGGAAATGTGGGACACCTTGAAGACGTTGTACCAGCATACTTACATGCAGAGGAAGATGTTACTTGAGAATCAGCTGTGGTCATACCAGATGCATAAGGGGGAGCAGATAGATCACTTCATCAGTTAGTTGAAGGAGATCTGGGACCAACTAACTTCCATAGGAGCCACGCCAGATGAAGAGAAGATGGTGAGGACTGCACTTAATGTAGTCTCTGAGGAGTGGGAGACATTTGTCGACAATATACTTGGTAGGGCGGATCTTCCAGATTGGGAAGAATTATGGGTGGCTATTCACCAAGAGGAAATAAGAAGGCAGAGCAAGGCAGGAAGTAGCAGCAAAGGAGTCTGGATCCAGAAGGAAGAGGAAGAGGATGCAACTCTAGCATCTGCAAGAAAGCAAGAGAAGAGGAAGAAGAAGGACCTCTCCAAGGTCAAGTTCTTCCACTGTGGGGAACTGGGTCATTATGCAAACCAGTGTCCAAGGAATAAGAACAAGGGAGAGGCATCTGCCTCTAAGGCAGTGTCAGCAAAGGCAGAGAAGGAGGTCGAGGAGGATGACGATTGTGCCATGAGTGCTCATGTACCTTTAGCAAAGATGTGGGGAGACATCAAGCTATAGTCAGGAAGACTATAGGCGATGAGGGGCATGATCCTTGAGGTACCCAACCTCTTGAATTATACCTTGCTACGGGAGCCCCAAAGAGAAAGTAGCAGGACTAGGATGTCGGTAGAGACAAATGTGGATGAAGCAGCAAAGAGTGCTACAGTGCAGGAGTCCTCGGGCAACGTGAGGCTAGCAGGCTGCACTAGTGCGAGAGGCATGGAGAGTGTTGCAATGATGCAGGAAGGAATATAGAGGTTTTGCAATAGTGCGAGATGCAGGGAGTTGTTACAGCAACGCAGAGGTCAGTAGAGGGAGCACTTGTTAGCGGCAGAGAGAACTTCAACATCAAGAGTGTTTATAGCCTGACAGGGATGTCAGAAGTTGAGTGGATTAGTTACTTACTTCTCACTAACTGAGTTGTAATGTAGTAGTAGTATGCAGTAGCATGACGTAGCATGATGAGAGGAGGATGCAGTGCAGATGCAATGTTGGGAGGATGGACCAGAAGCAGCACTGATGCAGAGGGAGTTGTCGTACAGATGCAGTAGTGGCAGTGGTAGGGCCATGGGCAGCAATATAGGATGCAGCAGTGGAGAGGATGTTGGGCAGGGAGGCCTAATATCAGCATAGGTACCGATGCCGGATAATCAGGGTGATGCTCAGTGTGGAGTATTACTAAAGCACATTCTTCGCTAATAGGGAGTGTTGATTTGGGGTACCATCGGATGTGCTCTAGCCATGAAAATTGGTGGAGAGGTTAAAGCACATGGGATCTCTAAGACCCAGAAATGGTTTGGACATATTGTACCCTGTTTGGGAGATATTAAAATAATTAATATTTTTAATGGAGTTCCTAAGTCTAAACTTAGGAAAAAATAAATATTAATGGGTATTAATATAAAACTCGGTTAGAAGATTCTAAAATTCATGGATCAAGCCAAATATAATCTTAGACATTGATTAGAGATTTAATCTCAGCCGATGGAGGAACAACAGGAAAAGTATAAGAGGAGGCTTGAGGGTTAGTTGCAGGATACACCAAAGTGATCAGTCATTCGATTTGCTAGAGTGGGGTTGCTAAGCTAAGTCGAATCGTTGATCAACAACGAGGGGCAGTGAGTGGTTGACAGAAAGGCAAAGACAGTGCCAAGAGACCAGTGTAGAGGCAGAGAGAAGGAAGCAGCAGCTAGAGAAGGCCACGCAGAACCCAGCAAAGACAACACAGAGGGACTGCGTCATCCACGCAGGGAGTAGCTGGAGTGACGCAAAGGGTCCCAGAGGTTATGCAATGCCTCAAAGGGCTGACACAAAGGGTTTTGGGCTGACGAAAAGGCTAGAAGGACCAACACAGTGCTTCAGAGTTGTTGGAGAGGGTTTCATGGGATAGGTTTTCTAAATACTTGTTCCTGAATAGAAGAGGTATTGCTCCCAATTATTTTTCTCTTCGGGTGAGCCAGTTTGGCACCCAATTGTTCTCAAGGAATATTGCATAATAATAAACCCTCAGAATAGATGCATGGGTTTTCCCGCATTGGATTTTTCTGGGGACATTTGTCCAAAAATAACAGTGTCACTTGTGTGTTTGTTTTCTTTCAGCTAATGATTTATAGATGTTGAGATTGTACTGTGTTTATTTTGTTATTTATATGTTTTAAATAACTTGTTTGAATTTAACAAGTAGAAGAAATAAACCAGAAGAATACAAATTAAATTTCTAACATATAGACTTAGAAATTTCAACATAGGCGACTTAGTTTAAATTTTTGTGGTTGTAATTAAGGGGGGGCATTGGAGGAAATAATTCCAACCACCACTTATGGTCTACTAGTTATCATATTTAGTTTTAGTTGAATCAATTTAGTTATTTGAGTTTTTAGTTTAGTATACTAGTCATTTATTTGTACTCGTCCCCCATGTAATCTATTTAGCCGTTACTGAGGAATGTGAAGAGTAAGTTTGCTCCATTTTCATTTTCGATTTTATTCTCAGTCCTCTTTCTCTTTGCCTCAATTCTTGGCAAAAAACCCTTTCTCACTCCTTCACATTGGCAGCGAGTCTTTTCTAAAGTGATTACTTTTCTCCTTCCACCTATTAGACTATAAATCATAACAAGTAACAAACGATGGACATGTCTCCTCTTATGGACAATTCATAGAAACACAAATAAAAAAACAAAAAATCATAAGACTCATTGGAAACAATCTATAATATGCGAGAGAGTCAAGCCCAACCTTGGTTTGATACCGTGTAAGTTGGAGAGTAGATCCTTATTACACACCAAAATTGCACTGAGTGTTTTAAATTAAACCATGTAAAGGTACAAATATAAATACATCAAATTAAGTTTCAAAATAGGCAACTATTTCAAATATTTCAAAATAAGTAAACTATCTCACTAGTGAGTGAATATCTCAACCACACACTACTCTAGAAAGCTTTCAGAAGAACTAGTCCTCAAGAGCTTTATAAATAATAGGAATATAATCTCTAAGACAAAATAAATTCAAGCGAATTATAATCAATTAACTCAACCAATCATAAGTATAATCACACCTATATAAGACAAACATGAATTATATATTCCAACACATATATATATATATAATGTGTCTAATATTTGAATATTTATATTAAGTATATATCTTAATTATTTTATTTATATAATAATTAATTAACATATATGAAATTATGGTAATTTCTTTTCAATATTATGTAACTTTCAGCTCATATATAATAATATAAATGTTATTTGTATATTTGATAACATCGCTGTTACATCATATTATAAATCTATTAATGTTTTTTATATAGTTGATAACATCAGTCGCATTAGAATAATTTCGTTATATCTTACAAATAAAGTAAAATCGAAAAAACGTGACTTGGTTGAATCACAAAAGCCACGGCCTCATGAACTCGTTTGTCAACAGAGGGTCTAAATTCATCGCTTCTTATTTTTATTTTATTTCACTAAATTCATTGGTTTACCTTCATCTCATTCACATCCATTATTCTTAAGCAGCGGATAGGCCAATTCCTTTTTCAGACTTTACATCACGTGTAGAAGGCTAATTTCTCTGGCTCAACATCATTATGCAGGTCTTTTTCGCTCAGCAACTTCCTTTTTTCAACGTGTTTGATCTTGTTGTGGATATTTAATGGAAGTCAGATGGGCGTGTGGGTTTCTTTTTAGTTGATGAATGAAACCATAATTCATCAATTTCTTGTGAATAAGCGGAGGAAATTTCCTCGACTGTCAATTTGTCAGTGAGTTTTCGTGTCTATCTATGGAGAATTATAAAGAAAGGTCTACGCGCGGGCTAAAAGTCTATGATTTGTAGGCTTCAGTGTCGTGATTGACCCGTAGCTCACGAGAAGATGTCGACTTTTCCAACCCCATTGTCGTGATTGACACGCAGCGCAGCCGAAGGTCTCAGAAGTTACTGAATCGATCGCCCTTAATGCTGCCTCCCGCCTTTAAATTCGCATTCCTTACAACATATAATCTTAATCTTCAGAGTCATCTATGGCCTGTCCACCGATATGATTCAGCAGTTGCTGCTGTGGGTTTTGTGTTTACAATTTAAAATTTTTTATCACGAAACGTTTTCATGACCAAGTATCACAGGATATCCATTCACTCTTCTCGTTTGTTTCATTGTCTCATAGATTATCTTTAGCGTCGATGGATGTTAAAATATTTTTTTCTTTCTTAATTCGTCTATCAATTCACTGTTTCATTGTTCGGTCGTTCTATTGTTTAGTCATTCTATATGGTAAATAGTAATTATTTTTACACTGAGAGTTAGCCAGATCTAAGTAGAGTGATGTTTGAAGAGATAAATTGAGTTAAGTGTATTCCAGATTTAAAACAAGGGTGTGACTACTTGCAAATTGATTCCAAATATCAAAACTCTAGAGGCTGGAGTTGGTAATGGGACTAGTGAGGGGACTTGATTTCATATTGCTTGTATCCTCCTACACTACGGGCATATGGGTGATGCCTCCGAGATACTTGCCAATTGATTCCAAACACCAAAACTCTAGAGCAATGAGTTAGAGTTCAGTCTTACTTTGGGAAAAGTCCAATATAGTGTGAATATGTTGAAATTATTTTGAGTGAGTCTCCAACAAAGCAAAATACCCCATGTTGGATTCATTGTAATCAAGTCAAGTAAGTCCAATCAAGTGTATGTGAAAACCAAGAGTCACAACTCTCTAAATAGTTATATGTGAGATTCAACTTTGTGTAATCAGTGAGTAAAAGAAAAAAAAGAATAACAACTCATATTGTTTATTTCCTCCTCTTTGCCTTTCCATCACCCGTCAGTGATTCATTCGCACTTACAAACCAGTTTGCATCATGTTTGGCACCAATAAAACACATTCTTCATAACCAAGACCGCAACCGGACTAGGAATGACCACTGGGAGGATGCCACAAAAGACGAGGAACAGATGTAGCGAGAAAAATATTATAGCCCTATGTCATAATCCAATATACTCTGTCATAAGCAAATTAGGAATAGTGAACTCAGGAATTTTGACTTTAGGAACTATGTTTTCAATAACTTTGATCATGGTTTTAGGAATTGTGACCTTCTGCCTTCGAACTATGATATTGGCATTATAAATGAAGTGTGGTATAATGAAGTCATAATTTTATTTGGACATTGAAATTTTTACTTAAACTTGGTGAGAAAATTTTCAAGAAATCTAAGCTTGAGAGTGTTTGAATTGTTTTTTTTTTGTGGTGGAAACAGATTCAACATCATCAAAAACCTTTAGGGCACCCAAAATCATGAAGTTTGATAATTGTAACATACATTTCCGAAAACTTCTGTTAAATTTTCTAAAAATCGTACCAGAATTTCCATTCTTTTCTAGAGAAAAATATAACCTCATTAAACTAGAGATTAACTAGAGCTTACGAACTATGAAATTTCGAATTTTGACATCAAAAACCATTACGCTAGCCTCTACAACATGACCTTAACCTCAACCTTGGGAACTGCAACCTCAACCTTGGGAACAATACACAACATTCTTGCAACAACTCCTTATTTGCAGATGACACCTTGGTCATGTGAGGGGCCTCCTGCGTAATGGAAAGAAGAATAAAAAAGGTATTAAACAGTTTTTTGGAAGCCTCTAGAGGACTACTAAATAATCAGAAATCCATAATATTTGGATGGAACACATCTTCTCGCAGTCTCCAAAAAATCTCAGAAATACTAGAAATTCCACTCCAAGAAAAATGGATCCATTTCCAATATCTTGGACTCCCGATCTCAAAAGCAAATTTGAAGACCGGAATGTGGAATAAGTACATTGAGAAAATGAAACAAAAAGTGCAAAATTGGGGTATGATCTGGCTCAATATGGCAGGAAGGATGGTACTATTTAAGGCCCTACTCAAAGCTTTCCCAATTTACCAGTATGAAGCAATACTAGCCTAGGCAAGTATACACAAAGAAATGGAGCTAGTAATCAGGGGGTTCCAATGAAAAGGAGGTAAAGTTGAGACAAAGAAGCACAATCTTGTGAAATGGGATGAAGTAACCCTACCATATGAGAAAGGTGGATTGGCAATAAGACTCATAGGGATAATGAACTTGGCTATAGCAGCAAAAATAACATGGAGATTTATAATAGGAGACACAAGCTGGTGGAAGCAAATCCTGGAAGCAAAATACATGAACCACAATAGAACCCTCTTATTGAGAAAAGGTTATCCAATCAGGCCCTCCTCCTTGTTCTGGAATCTGATTAAAAAAATAGTTCCCCTCATCAAATAAAACTCTTCTAAGATCCCTAGTAATGGTAAACTCATCAAAATATGGAAGGATAGAGTAATGGGAAATCAACCTATAGCCTGCCAAGAAAATATTCAGGACCTGAGAAGATGGATGAAAACAAAAGGAATAATTACTCTAGATGAGATATCTCTTTGGAGAGATGGAGAATGGGGAGATTGGAGGATTCTCAACCTCCCTCATGGCCTTGTCCCTTAGTGGAAGTCACTAATCTAACAGCTTAAGAGGGTTACTCCACTAAGTCTAGACTCCAAATATTCCCTTCGTTGGGATCCTGATGGATGGGATTTCTCAGTGAAATATGGATATGCTACCTTACATCAACAAGGAAATCGAGACTAGGTTTTTTGGAGGGAGGCATGGAAAATTGAAACACTGCCAAAAATCAAAGTTTTCATGTGGACACTACTCAAAGGAAAAGTATTGATCACTGATAATCTTAAAAATAAAGGATATGAAGGCCCATCACGATGTGCTATGTGTCAAGGAAGTGAAGAAAATATTTAGCATCTCTTTATGGGATGCCCCTTTTCCAGGGCCTGCTGGAAAGGGCTAGTTAGTTCCTTGGAGGTTAGTATTCTATAATCGCTACCTTTACATGAACTTTTATCAACCTCGGGAAAAAAATCCATGTTCCTTCAAAAAAAAAACAAGAAAAAGATAATGGTTGAGTTTTCCCTCATTTATGCGCTGAAAAATTTGGTTAGCAAGAAACTAGAGAATCTTTAAAGATCACACCCCATAAACCAGAACAACCCTGGATAAAACTTGAAGCATGTCATCTGAATTCATCAACTCTAAAGGAGTTAAGACAATAGATGTCAAACACATGCAACATGAGGAAATATTCTGGGTTGAATTCACGATTAGAAAGCAACAAAAAATACACATCAACAAATCTCCTAATAGCATCCAGAATTGGAAAATCAGAATTAAAAATAGTGTTTCAAAACATGGACATAAAATTTAAATAAGCTCCGCTTACTATTCGACGGTGCTTTTAAGTCCAACCTAGGCAAGGCTAGAGTGGGAGGTATACTTTTCAACCTAGGAGGGAAAAATCCTATTACTTATGAATGGGGATTAGGAGAACTATCCAACAATAGGGCATAAGTATAAGGCCTCCTCTTGGGAATGGAAATATTAAGGCAACGAAGTATGAAGAATCCAGTCATAATGGGGGACTCTTCAATAATAATCCAATCGATGGTGGAAAGCAGAGGCCCCAAGAATAAGGCCCTGAGACAAATAACAAAAAGGGTGGGAAAAAAATTGCAGTTTCTAGGTGAAGTCACCTTCAAGCATATCCTTAGACAAAATAACTGTACTGCTGACATGCAAGCGAATCTGGCTATCAATCATCCTATGGGAGAATCTAGAATTGATAATTTGATTTCTCATAAACCGATTCCATAGTTACTATCGCCTCAATGTGTAAAGAATATCAACCAAAGAGAGAACATCAAGGTGGGCAACAGTCACTTTAGCTCGAATGGTTAGATCATAAAAGATTAGGAAATCCAAGGATATCCCCAAGAATAGACAAGATAGTCAGTGTACGACTATCAAACGAACTACAGCTACTCAAGCTTCCCATGAAATTCTAATGTTCTCTTCCTTGATGTGGCAAGTTGTGCAGCAATATTTTCTCCCCCTCCGCTCATCTCATTTTATTTTTGCCATCATTGCCCTCCCTTTCTCTCTCCTCTGTCTCGGAAGTTGTAATCCTTTTTCCTGTATATGTCATTGTGCCCCTTTGGGGATTAAGCTTATCTTCTCTTTTTTAGCCTCGCCTCTCTCCTTCGCGCAGGTCTGGTGGTTGTTTTCCAGATCTTATTGCCTTCGTGCAGCTCTAGTGACCCTTGCCTTTGCGCAGCTCTCAAGGCAGCTTCGAACTTTTTGCCTTCGCGTAGCTCCTATTACCCTCGCCTCCATGCAGCTTTGATGGCCCTACCCTCTCATATTCTTTAGCTTTCGCGCAACTCTTGTGGCTTGTGCTTTTGGATTCCAATTTCCCTCTCTCTACCAGTTTTGGGTCTTTGCGGGATTGTCTAGTGGTTGTTTTTGTTTCTTCTCTCTGTTTCTTATTTCCCCTTCTACTCTCTACTGCGTCAATCGCCTTCTTGCTTCAAGAAAATGGAATGGAACCCACTTGCAGATGTTCGAAAGTGAAAATTGTGCAGTCTGTCGAGCTAACAAATTCATGATTGAGCAGGTCAGAGAAACAGTAAAAAACTACAAATTTGAAGAAAAATCTAAAATTCCTTCCTTAAGAGACAAATGGAAGAGTAGAGGAAAGAAATGTCTGTGCTAAGATGAAAGTGTAGGCATTTGGAGGATAGGATAAATTATCTGAAGAGCTTACTTATTAATCAGACATGAGAAAACTCTAACATTCAAAGTAGCAAGAATTGGCCTCAGTCCCATAAGGAACCCTCAGTCAACAAAAATTAATTGTAATTGCCTCATTCTTCTCTTTTCTGCAAAGTTTTTCCGCTACTAGTTTTTTTATGTTATGTAGGTGTAAATTGTTGTTGAATCAGTATGTAAGTATTTATAAGAATAATGCAATTAGTAACCTCATAAACAAAAGGGGAAGAGCTTGGAAGATAGGGATTGTTTTCCCTATGATTATCTTCCAGGAATCCTTCTCCCATGTTGGCTTGATGTAATGGAAGCATGTCTCCCTACTTTTCTTTTTTTGGAATAGAAATCGAGTAACTGACTTTGTTAAAAAAAAAAAAAAAACAAGATGGAGGAAATTGACCTTGAAAAGTGTATGAAAGACTAGTGTCCATTACTCATTGAAACTTAAAATCTCTTAAGGGTGTCATTTATTATTGACTTTATTTTGACGTAAGGATAGAGGAAATTGACCTTGAAAACCATATCATAGACTAGTGTCCACTACTCGTTGAAACTTAAAATCTCTTAAAGGTGTCATTTACTATTGATTTTATTTTGAAGTAAACCTATAGGAACAAGCTAACTCTACAACAACAAAGGTTATTACATACTAGGAAATCTAAAGTGAGAGCTAAGGTAATTACATACTAAAAAAACTAAAGTGAGAGGTACATCATTATGAAATAGTGTCCACAAGTCTTGGGTTGAGCTTGAGAAGAGTGAAGATAGGAAGTTAGTGCTAAATGAGTGGATAGAATTTTTGAAAACCTTAGGCAAGCAATGATGCATAAATTAGCCTAAAAGGAATCGAAGGAATGGTGATCCATAATTATATAATTACGTTGGAAATGAGACCACGTTGGCTAAAAGGATTATAAAGACAATTTTAATGAAACGGTAATTGCAATATTTTTTTTTTTTCTAAAGTTGGGTATATGTTGGCAATGAGACGACATTGACTAAATGTATTATCAAAGACAATGTAGGTTGGCAATGGGACCACATTAACTAAATAGATTATCAAAGACAATGTTAATGAAAAGGTTATGGGACTTTATTATTATTATTATTTGGTTAATTTTATCTATGTTTTTAATTGGTTAGGAAAAGAGGATGATGTCATCAACACAACACAAGGATCAACATTTAAATGGAAGCGAAAGGTAGAGAAGTTGTAGTTTTAGCAAGGCACAACAATGAGTAGAGGAATTAAATCTTGTTGTTAATTGTATGGTGCAAGAAGATTATAGCTCACTATAAATAAAGGAATTAAAGGAATTAAATCTTGTTGTCAATTATATGGTGCAAGAAGATTATAGCTCACTATAAATTTACTCATAGAAACTTTCCCTTTCTTAATATCTTTCTATAAGTTGTAAGAGTATGAGTATTAAAATTCTTTGTAAATTAATTTTGAAAGTTTGATGTAATAATCTCTTTATTAATATATTCATGTAGAATACACATTAATTATATTTTTTAAATTGTAAGTTTCCCTTCATTAATACAAACTATATTTTTTAACTCAACTAGGGTATTCTCTCTAGTTATCAATCTATCGTGTATAAATGGTGACAAGAATTGTTGTTTCTTTCCATTGCGAACTATCTTCATTTTTGTCGGAGAACAATTGATTGCACATTTGGGTGAATGTGGTAAACTATGTCCACCCTCAATGTCCAATATCTTCTACACATATTGACTTTTCTAGCAATTATTTAGAGAACAACATGCAATTTTTAGCACCATATTCATATCTAAAAATTTGTTAGAAGCAATCGAGAAGTTGATTTATACTATGCTTAATTTACACGATCCAAAATTGCACATGTTAATGGTTTTTCCGTGTTCTAGGCTTTCAATTAATGTTGGTTTAAGAAATAATTTCTTGATATAGCCATTGTGTTGACAAGATATGGATGTGTTGCTACTAAAATCCATTCTCAATTTCTTCACAAGTTGGATTAGATGTTTGGCTTTCTAATTGCATTGAAACAACATAGGAAATTTTTACAAGAATATCCTATCAATTAAGCTTCCTCTGTTAATGAGATAAAATATAAAAACAGAACAAGAATAGTATAATCCGTTTAGAATATCCTACCTAGTACACTTCTTCATTGGTGTGATAGAAGTGTAGTACTGATTTAGTTTACAAGATTTAAAAAATCAATCTTAAAAAGAACTAGAATTCATTCATTAGATAATTCTTTCTATTAGACTCAAAGAGATTACTTTAATAATAATTCTTTTATTGATAAAGAGTGTGGAATTTTGTCTTCGACTTGACAACATCCAATTCATTATTACTTGAAGGAGAAACTATGACTTTTTCCTTTTTTTCAAGAATGAAGTTCATCAACTTAGAAGTGGGATCAATATCTTCTCTATACATATGTGAGATCTCATTATGGCTCACGATACCTAGGTTTATAACATTCCATATGCTTGTGTGATTCATTTTTTCATCTCAATTGATATTAGAGACAATTCTACAAGGACTACCATGTTGTTCAATATAATTCCCACTCTCATATTGAGCAATCTATGTGATGAAATTGTGGATGTTACTTAGGTCTAAGGAGATAGACAATCAATTTCTAAAAGTACGAACATTTTCGTAATTTTTATAATTTCTTCAACTTGAATTCAAGAACAATGGTTTCATGAGCTATGTGGTCTACCTCTACTCAATATTAACTTAAAATTCAGTTGTAGACTCATGAATAAAGTAACAAAATTGACCCAACCTATCCAATGTGGGCACATGAAAAATACCAAGTAGAGTAAGCCATCATGATACCTTAACCAATACTATAGATATTACAATCATACCAAATTCCAATGCAGTAAACATGGAATGGGGTTCAAATCACTACTTAATAAATGAAATGAAACTAGACCTTAACTCAAAAAAAATATTTTCATGTAAATAAAGTAGTTAAAGCAGACCAAAAGCTTTCTAAAATATCTAGGAATGTGTTGGAATCAACACTTCTCTAGATCCAATATAAATCTTGTTAATTTTTCCCCTACTCTATGTTGTTTCAATTAATTTAGCCCAATACACTTCATTAATTAGCAATATTTCATCAATCAATAGTATTTCCAATCAACAATAATTGAATATAGAACATTAAATGCAAATGACAATAGGAGACAATTAAAAAATCAACAAGAGACAACAGATTTTGATCAATGACTAGGGAAAAACCCACATGGGGAAAACCCTTTGAAATTATTCTCCTATTAGATTGTCATAAAATTTTCAGTAGAGAGTACAATGAGCCCATACAAAAGTATCCAACAATATCAATAAAAAAATATCAAAAATATGATCCAAGCAATAATATTGATCAAATAACCCAGATGCGGGTGATAATGATGCAATTAATGAAGAGTAGATAGAAAGACGGCAGGTAGCTTGGCCACATGGCCACCCGCGTCCCCCCCAATCCAATTTATGGCAAGTTATAGTTGAACTACAGGCACCATTACTCTGGTGCTCAAGTCGAGAAACTTGCAACAAGCATAAGGTTATGGCCTCCGCAAACCACAATTCATTCATCCCTCCCCTGCTAAATTTCTCTTGTCCTCCTCAAGCGGTGGAGCCAAGCTCTCACACCATCACTAACAGGTGTTGTTGGATTCTAAGCTGTGTCGATTTAGGAAATGGTCTCCATTTCTCTCAAACTCCTCATTGTGTGTTGAATTATGCCCAGAATTCCTTTGCTCTTTTTTTGAATTGCCATTTTAATCCCATAGATACCTCTGT